>OY292394.1:44289009-44350420 GCA_958496205.1 Idaea biselata | reverse complement strand
TGACTAATCGGGAAAGTTACTAATTAGGCCGATTATAATTTAGTACGAATAAAAGCAACATTTATGTCATGTTAAAACAATTATTAGAAGTTATACCAATAAAAGCAACATTTATGTTATGTAAAAAATTGTTAGATCTTAAAACTTTGTAAATAAAAGTGATATTGAAATTAAAGACATGTTCGTTTTTAATCGCGTGGTTTGTGTGAAATGATTTTAATTTCCATACAACATAGCGGAAACTGAAGAAAAGTGATATTTTTAACTCAACTTAAGTTGACTTGCATTTTTGACCTTGCCCATTGACACTTTATAATATGACACTTTATTTTAAAGTATGTAATTATTGTAATGAAATATTCTTTTTTAGGTTTGTCACAGTGGAACAGAAGAAAAAAGAAGGTAGCGCTAGGGAAAATGAAATTCTATTACAGAGACGGAAAGGGCCTGCTGGTGAACAAATACCTAGTAGTGCTACTAGTATTACTGTGAGTATTGCTGTCTTTTCATTTCAGTCTTTAAAGTTTATTTTTAGATTAATGTGTGTATGTTTGGAGGTCATCTATGAAACCAATAAATCAATTTTGATGAAACTTTATATGTTGATACATTAAGTCTGTGGGAAGTAAAATGGGCTAATTTTTGTTCCAATTTTTTTTTACTATATTGGGACTAATGTGGGTGAAACAGCAGGGTGTAATTTTATCCACATACGCTAATCGGGATTAACTAGAACCAAATCAAAACCCTGATTAGGATCTGATGAATATATTGTTTGGAAGTTCCTATTTAAACATTAATATAAAAGTTTTCAGAGCAATAATATTAAAAAGATTAGAAAATATGTATTTTAAAAACATAGTTTCTTTCTTTTATAAGATGTATGCTGCGCCGGGTTTTTGTTCAAATAATAATTTATTTTAAGACAATAAGAAGTAGAAATAATATATTTTCATCCCTTCTTTCTATTCAAAAAGGTTCGAATTGGTCCTCTATAAGTTGGAACAAAGTAGCTCTTTTCTGTTAAGATAAACAGCCGGGACCAAAATAAAACAGCCGGGAGCAAAGTAAATTTGAATTTGGAACATATGTATCATTCATAGAAATCAAACGTAAATTATATGAATTACTGGCTGATATGTGTTGAGTCACCGTAACACCAGCTTAGTCGCTTACCACGGGGCTAGATGGCGCTGTGTGTTGTTCACAGAATTTATTTATTTTATTAGTTTCATTTGTTTCATTAGTTTCATTGGTTTCATTAGTTTCATTTGTTTAATTAGTTTCATTAGATTCATTAGTTTCAGTAGTTTCATTTGTTTCATTAGTTTCATTAGTTTAGAATAGAATAGAATAGAAAATAGTTTATTTGGTCTAAAACAGTTTCATTAGGTTCATTAGTTTCATTTGTTTTATTTATTTTGCTTATTTTTTTTAGTATTTATATGAAAATTTCACAGATGATCTATTTCTGTAGCCGCTCTAACAACCAACAAATATTTATAGAGGGCTTCTGTATAATAAACGTGATATTAAAATTTTACCCAACATTTTTGTTTAAGTAAATAGGTATATTCACGAATTACGTAACACCATATCTTATTTATTTTCTCATAGAAAGGGGATGAAAAGTAGAGTATATGCCTCGAGAGCAAATTATTTTTGCCTCGGGCCATGTATACTTTGAATCCCTCGCTGCGCTCAGAACTCTACGTTAGAATTCTTCTTTATTCTAGAATTCTTCGCTTTGCTCGTGATTCAAAGTAACGCCCTCGCCGTAAAAATACTATTTTGCTCCCTTGTTATACAATCTACTATTCCAATTTAGTCTGCACGTTGTAGCCGCTCGCTGACATGGTGTGCATAGTATAATGTAAATGTACCGTGGGCAGGTGCCGTACCGCGTGGTGGACAACCCGGGGCGGCTGTCGGCGGCGGAGTGGGAGCGCGTGGTGGCCGTGTTCGTGCAGGGGCCCGCCTGGCAGTTCAAGGGCTGGCCGTGGGACTCCAACCCCGTGCAGATATTTGCTAACAGTAAGTCGTTATTTGCTACTTACTTAGTTTCACTGATCCTGGAATACAGAAACACATCTCAAATTTTAAGTGGCGTTTCTCTATTCGGCTGTTAGCCTCACAATTGGGCCATTGCACGTGATTTCTAAAAGGGGTTAAGCAGTAAGACGATTCGGGATTTTGCTTTGAAAACTGGATAGTTGATAGATAGGTAGTATCATACGACATTGCAGACAGCGCCTGAAAAAGCCACTAGTCTTGTAATATAGACAAGACAATTGATAGCTTCTATTGTTTCACACTTATTTATAATTAGGTATACTAGATTTCACTTGATAAAAAAAACACATTGCGATGTCCAACGTCTTCATGCGTGCCAAATTGGATTTAATTTATTGATCCAATTAATTTTATGCGGTATCTGCCACATTAGTTTTCTGTCATCATCCTTATTGATATAAATATTTCTACTGTTTCGTTAAAACATTGATAAATAGGTGATCTGTTCTGGGTTTGTCAAAATCAATCAATCAATAACTCTATAGAGATTTCATTTTGTTATCGTGTTTCGGAAAAGACTATTTTCTTGACATTCAAATGATCAAAGATCTAAATTACAAAAATAGATGGGGTAACCCTTTTCTATGCCAGAACAATAATCATCTAAGTAAATTTTGAATTACAAGAATTTCTAAGATCTTATGAGTGTATATGGGAAGAGATATGGTAAACCTTTTCTATGCCTAGGCAAAACGTATCTGAAAAAATCTTAAATTACAAGAATTTCTTAAATCTTATGTATGAGTGTATGAAAAGAGATTTGGTAACCGTAATCTATGCTAGGGCAATATGGATCTAATAAATTTTTATATTACAAGAATTTCTATCTATCTATTTCTCAGATCTTATGATCTAAGAAATCTTATGATCTTATCCCCAGTTTGCGCGTTTCACTTAAAATACGACGAGATGAAGTTAGACGCGAACGTGGCGCGGTGGGCGGTCACCGTTCTCAATCTCAGTCGCACCAAGCGGCATCTCGATCGTGCCGTCCTACTCGGTTTCTGGGAGACGTTAGACAAGTGAGTAATGGTCATTTAGTTTTATATTACACCTACCTACCTAGTTTTTTTTTCTCAGGCTTTAATCGATTATGGCCATTTGGGAATGAGCCAGTGTCAAGTATTTTGTAATATTTGCAAGTTATTTGTAGATACAAAAACAGTCGACTTGTCTAATGTATAAGTCAAGTCGACAAAGTCATTGAAAAACGGCGGCTGTTTTCCAAAAACTCTTAACAAGGTTTGGTAGCAACGGAAAAATCCATGTTTGGCACTGGTTTTTATTTCCCCTACACTTTTACGAAACTAAATTGTTTAATATGCCACCGAAACAAAACAACGCATTTTAAGTTTTCACATGGAGATGCAAATGGCTAGGGACGTAGTGGTATAAGATGTAGCACGCTTACCTTGAGGATAGGAAGAAGGTAGTGGAACGAAATCTACCTATTCTCCACTTCACTTACTCTTCTTTCCTTCTCCACCTAACAATGTCCCAGAGCGCCAGAAATAGCATTGATTAAAAGTTGCTTGTGCTGTATAAATCATCTAAAATTAGATGAAAAGATAAAAGTGCCAATTAGTCATATTTATTTTCCAAAATAAACGTTATGAGATCCCACATTGAGAGAGAACATGTTTGTTACAGACACATGATGAAGAATAAACCTCATCTTCGGTTTTAAGGCTGTTTTAGATAATAAATATAGATTTATTCTTATTGTCCTAGAGTAATATTCAAACATGTATATTGAGGTGAATATTGGCTATGGTTTCACGTGTTTTGAAGGTTTTTATATCAAAAAGGATGGGTATTTTATTAGTTTAGTTTGCAATTATACCCAAGTTATTCAGTATAAAATAAACAGAAAAATAACTATTGCACGACGTTACACACAGCTCAATCTAGCCCCAAACCAAGCACTAGGCTTATACTATGGGTACTAGACGACGGATATACTACATATAGTACGTCGTGGTGTTTGTTTTGTATATCCTATATAATATTCAAGTTATAGCATATTTGTTACTCAAATATGTCCTGTTCTTTTTGATATAAATACTCAATTCCTACGTCCCCGTCGATCATTTACGTCATAGTTGATGCCTTGAAAAATAAAAAACCAATTCTAAGTCAATTAATACCGTGTAAAATATGTTTGGTGAACACTTCTTACCTGTGTTGTGTTTGACAGTGATATAAAGTTTTTTTGACATGGTTTGTTTAATTCGTAAACGCATTTAATTAAATCATATTGAGGTGAGAGCGGTTGCAATATCGATAGCTTCGACTGCCCATAAGGCTTCGCGTAAACAAACGGGCGACCAACCACAGCCACTGGGTGGTTTGCGCGAAGCCTAAGAAATGGGTAAAAGAGAGAGCATGATGATACTTTGCATCGGTCTCGCGTTTTACGATCCGGTGTGTGCAACGAGTGAAAAGTAGTACTAGAGACGAAAGTTGGGCTTTCGTCTCTAGTACAACTTCTCACTCACGTGTCATCAACTTTGTATAAATGTTCATAGTTGACCAATTAACTCAATGTAGTTGACTAAAGTTTTGCGAATTGAACGAACCATGGCTCCGTAGATTTAGTTTTAGTTTCGTAAAAATAACTCAATAGAAAAGTATGCAATTAGTAAAATGAAATGAAATTCATTTTTTCAGTTTTAATCGCGTTGATTAAGGGGAAAGTCTACCTACTCTAATTTAAAAAAAAAACATAACGTAGGGACATGGTTAACCATGTCCCTACATTATGTTTTTTTTTACAGTACATTTTCCTCATAAGCATTTTTCAACGCGGGACGTTAGAAGTATTTCCAGACCTCTTGCTTACGGGTAGATGTAATGAGGAGGAACATTAACTTTTTATCCCGGCAGAGGGCGTTGGTCGACTAATCTTTGGTTTGAATTAAGAACTGTCAAACAGGTGATTTTTACAACTCTCGGCGCCAAATTGGCCATATCGGTCCAAGACCGAAAGAAAAAAAAACTCGGCGTTTTCATTGGCGGGGGACCATCATCAAAAAAAAAAAAATCATCCGACCCCAGCGCCATCTGCTCACAGCTTTGCGTGTGCCACCCCATTGTCATTTATTCATTCATTCACATTCATTCTCATTCATTCTGATTCATTCATTCCTTACTTTGTCATCATCATTCTCATAAGTTACTGAAAATGAGTTTAATTTCTTAGCAGCATCGCAAAAATCTAAGAAAAATCCATATTATTATATAAAATGTTTGTTTCTACTGCATGTAGTTTAATATACTTACTCGTTGTTTGTTTTATTTACCAATTGTAATATGACATTTTGATATAAGGATAGTGTTCCTACATAAGTTAAAATAGTATTAAGACGCATTATTCGCATTACGCCACCGAGTTTATGTGATAATGCGCCTTAAATTACTCAAATGTTCATCATTTGAGTACGTACGCTTATTATTAGTGTTTGTAAATTGTATTGTATTGTATGTTACGTCTAATGGTGAAACCAAAACATATTTTAAATGGTATTAACAGTTCGAAGATCTGTGATCTTTGTTTTTGACAACAGCAATAAATATTGTTGAACATAATATTTTTTGTTTCATTCAATATACTTAAAAATTACGAGGGGAATAACTGGATAAAATAGTATATCTTATGTTATTCCATTATAAACTACCTATTTGTGCTTTTCAGCCAATTTCGTTCAGCCGTTATTGCGTGATTGACATACAAACAAACAGACTGAAACTTTCGCATTTATAATATTAGTGAGATTCGAATATATTGCAGATGGGTTTTTGTCTTACCTTTATGGTTAACTAGTTGCGTCCGATTTTATTCGCAAAAGTTCTAGGTATAGCCGGATAATAGGTAAGTAGGTAGTGTCTTTCACATTTTGAACAATTGATGTAATTTTACCAAAATACATCTTATCTATACTCTATTTCAGAATCTTTGATCAAAAAGAAACTGTAAACGAAAAACTCATACAGGTGCTGGCAAACATCTTGAAAAATACTGACGTGCAAGGGCTAAGTTCGTGCGACTTCTATAAAAAATTCGGCTGCTGCGCAGCCTCCTATTTTTTCAAGGTGTTTGCCGGCACCTGTACATTTGATTGAAAGTGACAGCTCTTTATTTACTTTTTCTTTGATAATAAGTATACAGTTCTTTGTTTACCTTTTTAATCTAAGATTTTGAAATAGAGTAGGTATAGTCGAAAAACTTTAGACTCTTTATTACACCGACGAGTTTGTATAGCCATTATTATTTATTACGTAAATAGCTAAATACATAACAAAAATACATAACGCATTTTGTTTTTGTATCTACATGTTACCTGCGTTATGTTAGTAAAAATCGCGTAATCTACACAAACTTGTCGAAGTGATAATGCGTCTTAACTTTAATTAAACTAGACTGGGGTTCTACAAATAAAACAGGAAGAGAAATGGATTTAAATGTCTTTATTTATAATTTTATTTCAATGGTATTAATATAACAATATATAATTCTTCTCTTTCAGAGACAAGTGTACACACATAGTATTATTTTATTATTGTATGTATATGTAATGTTGACATTTCTGTACACAAAATAAAACCATTATTTTTCATTAACGATAACAATTTATCACATGATCAGGTGTGTACTTATCGTGTGCCCGAGTTTACTTTGTTATTGAGTATATAAATCGACATCTATCTGCAAATACAATGCCAAAATATCATCAAGCTAAGGGCTCACTACGACGCCTAGAAAATGTATTAAAAACAAACGATCAAATATCATAATAATGTATAATATAAAAAATATTTTCCATGCAATCGATGGCTCGTTGCCCCGGTAAGGAATGATAGGACCAAATTTTACCGGTGACACACCACCGATGCATATCCAATAACTATACATTTTAAACACACTTTAGTCTTTATATGGGGATCGTTTCATCGTGCCTAGTCATTTCTTGCATAGATACTACTTAGAGACAAAGATATTGACGAGACATTTGCATCTAGAAAGGACTTTAAGGTTCTTGTTACTAATCAGTAAGAAATAGTAGTGCACAAGATTGTCCGGTCTATTTTATTCCAACATTTAAGACCTTTGCATTCAGAAGCAAAACACTGTAATTTTTGGCATAAGATTAAAAGCAACTTTCTTTAAGTACGACCGCTGGAAGTTCAGAACATTTATTAAGTTCTTTCACAAAAATTTACCTTGTTTCAAGCTCTAGTTATGATTTTGTACTATCTACACAATAATACGATTGAACTGTATCCCCTGGCAAGTATCTAAGAAAACAATTTAATGTTACAATAAAAATAAAAACCACGTTTGCTACAACTATATACGCTAAGGTTGTCTAAATGATAGATGAACTATTAAACTATGAGTTTAGCACAATCACTCATAGTGATGCGAATAGAGTCTGGTTTTGTTTGAACTTATGTACTGGTCTTTGTTATATTAGGAACATTAATATTTGAGTATATAATACGCGGTTTCTTGATTAAATAATCAATGCTATAGTAATATGAGTCATAGCAAAGAGTAGGTACGTACGTTAGGGCTTAGGATTTATAGATAATAGTGGCGAAAGTAGGTCAAATCGATCAATTTACCACTTTACCGCAGGAATAGCCAGTAATATGATATTTACTCCATTATAATTCTTTATCTTGGTTAGAGTTATATCGAATGTCAGTCGAGTAAATAATTGAATATGCGACAAGCAAAATGGGGCAATATTGGCGAAATTTGGGACAATCTTCTTAAAATTTGTATAATAGCTTGTACAACACAGGATTTGTTTCGCAGTCATGTCTATTTTCTATAAATTATAATAGTCTTTGACCACAAGACATAAAGTCTAACAAAACCCACCCCACAGGAATGATTCGTGCAAACTAAAGAAATGTATAATGAAATCACTAATATCTAACTAATTCACAAGAATATTGCCATTAATTAGGCTAAGTATACGCGATACGCGTCGCCATTATGGCTCACAAAAATACTATATAATAATATATGTATGTAATTCATTATATTCGAATTTAACAACCATATTTATATGGTAAAACTTGTTCCTCGTAGGGTAAAACAGATATTTCTAAAAATTTAATTTGTAATACATAAATGGTTTTAAAATCTTGACTTCGCAATTTGATTGTATAAATTATATTAAAAATCTGAAAGGCTAATCAGTCCAAAATATAAATTAGTTTTGTATTAGATACCTAGGTGTGTAAAATAATAGTTTTCTTAATTCTTAAAACCAATTTGAGATTTAATAGAACATCACTCCTTTACCTATCTAACATTTTACCACAACATTTTACTAAATGTAGCTTTTTGCCTAAAAATTAATGAACAATACTTATCAAAACCAAGTACCTAATAGTAATAAGTACTCAGATATGTTAAAAATTAACGATTTTAATGTTTAATTTTGTCACAAATGCTTCTTTATAGTCTAGCACAGACTAACACCCTTAGTATTCAAATGTAGTCGACGTTGGCACCACTTCCAGTACCATTTGTAAGAAAACAGTGATTTTATCTGAAAAAAAAAAAGATAAATATTATCCAACACGTACAGCATGATATCGGTCTCTCATGAAGCGAGATCAAAGTGTGCTGCCTCCGATAGCGATAGCGAGGGATGGAAGAATATCGTATCTGCTCTATCTATGCCCCAGGAGGACAGAAGAGGCACATACGTACTACTACGACGCACGATACAATTACCAAAACACTTTTCATGAACAGAAGATGTGGCTGTGACCTTAAATTTTTGTACTTACCAAAATTGAAAAGTGGCAACAAAAGCCTACCTACCTACGTAATTTGGACGAGGCAAGTGGGGATAATTGTGAAAGAATAACAAGAACAAATACAACATACTGACCCATGAACGGCAGAGAGTATCCCCACTTGACGAAGGGCACGTAGACCAAGAGTCCTCCGAAGATGAAGCCCGTCGCGTAGAGGTACTCCCACTGCGGCTTGTCCACGATGGGCGCGACCACGAGGTACGTCGACACCACCAGCACCACGATCGGTATTATTATCGGCACCTGGACATTTAGGAAGGTTTAAAATAAAAACTGGTGCGAGTAGGACTCGCGCACGGATTCCGTACCATTATCACGTTTGTTGTTATAGCGGCAACAGAAATACATGAATTGTGAAAGTTTTAACTGTCTAGCTATCACGGCTTATGAGATACAGCCTGTTGACATACAGCGGAGTCTAATATTTTACCCTTTGGGTACGGAACACTAAAAATAATCTTTTCCGTCAGGATTCGAAACTGCGATCTGTGGATCACCGTTCAATGCGTCTACAGTTGCGTCACAAGCAACAGCTCAACCACAAGGGTTGAAGTTATAAAAAATAATGCATCTCTGAGCATGATGGCGCAGCGGTAGACGCGGTGGAACGGCGATCCACAGGTCGCAGGTTCGAATCCGCAGAATTAAATTTCTATTTTGCTTGGTAAAACTTTTCATGTGAGTGTGCAGAAAAGTACGCTTTAATATTTACCTAGGCAACAATTTCGTGTTTTAAATAGAAAATTCAATAAATTAACCGTCACAAAACTAGCAAAGAGATATTATGCTCTTACCGACCGACAAAGAGATGTGACGTCATTATTACATCTAACACCGTGCCAAGAAATATAAAAGTCTATTTGAATTTCGCACAATTTATACTCGAATTACATTTTTGCATGATTATGACGTCCTTTGTGGCGTGTCGGGCGAACCCCCGCTTTCAACACAGGTTCGATTCCCGCCTCAAATCAATATTTAGGTAATATCTGAGGGTCTATATCTATAAAATCCTTTGTCCTGACTGACTGACTGATGGGTCAGCTTAAACCGCTCATAATAGAAATCTGAAATTGGGTGAGTGTGTCTATGCTATAAGTCAACTCATCATATATAATAATAACCCAACCCAAACTTTATCGCATAGCATGGGGCTAGATGACGCTGTGTGATGTAACTGCAAAAAGAAATAATTATTTGAGTAAAGTAGGTACCTTGTACGGTCTAGGCGCATGTGGCTTGGTGCGTCGCATGACGATGAGAGCCAACATGGAGCCGCCGTAGAAGATCCACGCCGTGAACGAGAAGAAGTCGATCAACGAGTCGATTGTACCGTATAACACCATCGCAACTGCTATCAGAGACTGTAAACGAGGTAACATAGGTTTTATGCCATATAAGTTATCATACCACACATGTATGACGGTAGGTGTGGATATGGTCTATTAAGAAGCTAGCTGACCTGAAGATACCCGTTGTTACCCGTGAAAATTGGACCCTTGGATGTGTACAACTCGAGGATATACAATTTGCAAACCCTCTTATTGTACACGTCAGACTCAGGTAACTGATTCCAAACCCTTTGCGAATAAGGTAAGACGAAGAGAAGCACTTACAGACTGCACCATAACCCAGTCATACGCATTAATTTGGATTATATCAAGCCTGTTCATACATGCGTTCTTCTCCCCTAGAAGGACTAATTATACCTCCTTTGCTAATCTCGTTTTGAGTTGCCCTTTTCGCCCTCTCCCTCTTATTACCATTTCAATCTCCTATCTCCTACCACCAAACCAAGCAACCAACCGATTTCATTCTGTAGATTGTTAGTCAAAACCCTCTTGATGGCTACGCATGAATTAAATCAGCAATTTCACAATTAGGAGTGGAAGGTACTACATAGTAAGCGTAACTACATAGCCTATCTATCTAAGTTGGAAGCCTGCAATGTTTATCCATACTTTTTACAGATATATAATTCCGTAACTTGTGCTGGTTGTCAAAGAAAACTTACATGGAATATGAGTCCCGGAGCAGGCGTGAAACGACGGACGTGGACATAAGACAGAATATCCAACAAGTGACCCTCTCGTGATGCGGCAAAACACAACCTGGAAACACATTTTAGAGGTGAGTGATGTGAAAACGGTTTTCTGGGTTATATTGGCGTCAATAAAACTCATAATTCTACCTATGCATTTAGGGAGATGCCAATTATTGCCAATACCGTAATCAGATTATTGGTGGAACTCGTGAATGTAACAATACTGGTGGTTAATGGTTTCGAACCCCACAAATTTGACACAATAGTATCTGAAATGTATGCAAATAATATTATGTTAGGTTAGGTTAGGTTAAATTTTAAGCCAACCTGGCACAAGCCTCGACTAGTTATCATGTTTTTGCATTCCAAAAATCGACTGCAAAAGCAATTCTTAAAAGTAAATGCGAGTCGCAACTAAGCTAAGAATGAACTTCTTACCGTCCAGCAACAAAGAGCGTTCCATTAGCCGATCCGAAAGTAGATATAGTAACAGCGAGGGGCATCAGCCAGGCCATCGGTCCTAACAACCTGTTCCCGAAGGTGACGGCCACCGCCTCGCTGTCCGCCATCTCGCTCACCGACATCACCGCGAGATAGGACACGTTCACCAGCGCGTAGCACAGCGTCACCAACGGTATACCGATTATTATACTTAGTGGAAGGTTCCTAAAATGTTCAATGAGCATGTAGGATTCTATAGTGGGAATAATACAGTTGTATAGTTTGGGAAAGTTTAGTTTTTATAGTCATTTGTTGGGTTGGAAGCTCAAAAGTTTCCTAAATTAATAGTTGTACTTAGTTATTAAAAGATAAATGGTATAAGTACAGGATTGTTATTTAAAAACCCAGTAATAACCCCACTTCTATACGGTTGTTTTTTTTAGATCGGCCTTGGCCAATTCTTAAACTATAAAAGTTAGTGAAAAATGCTATGTCCCCGATTTTGACAAAACTAAAAATGGCATTTTCTGGTTTTTGAAAAAGTAATTATATCAGGTATCGAGGACAAAACCTAACACAAATTTTTCATTATCTCTGATACTTTACTTTTCCAAAATAAACCATTCATGATATTAAATAACTTGTAGGTCCACTATTTAAAAAAAAATGCGATGATTCATTGAAAAACTACTGATGGGATTTACATTAAATGGTTTCATGTCATGATAAACACTATTGTGATTGCACTGTATTCTAATGTCGCATATGGAACCTTGCCAGGAATTTATATTCATTCACATTTTTCATTTGAGATTAATACTTCGACGTCCATTTACACTACGGACTACAGAATATTATCAAATGCAATATGTAACTGGTTTTAAGATCGTATAAATTGACTAAATAAATTCTTTTGTTTTCTCAAAAACGGACAATTTAGAGTTACTTGCGCACAATTTAAATAGGTATTTAAAGAATTTCAAAATAAATGTGTTTTGCACACGTGTATCTCAAATCAGAATGAAAACCGTTTTAAAGGTTTGATTAGTTTCGAAAAAAAAACAATATTTTGTCTTTGATCTAGACAAACTTTAAACGTGGGCAAAATATCGATCCCTGTGGAACCCCAGTCTCTATAATATTAATAAGGTTAAAATGTTATAGTTCAAATAGAAGTGTCAAAGTCAAAATTCCTCGTGGGGATTACAATACTTACCTGGATGGATTTTTAATTTCCTCAGTTACATAGTTGAGGTTATTCCAGCCGTCGTAGGCCCAAAGGCCGGTGTAGAATGCGGTGGCAATGTTGCCCCATGTCGCCTTGCTACTGGCGAAGTTGGGCTCCTGTAAATGTCGCGTATTACCTGCACCATACGAACACAACCTACCATCAGTGTTTTGATTATATTTACAACCTATTATGATTTAATTGGTGAATTAAAGGTACCTACCTACAATGATGCTTGATTCCGTATACCATGTCCTCGTGATCATGATCGATATTACTTACTGATATTTATGTTAGTATTTCTTTTAGTATATTATTTCGATAGTTTAAAATGTGTTAACTTTTGGTATTGTAATTAATTGAGTGATTTATGTGTTGAATTTGAAGGGTTGTTAAAAACGTAGGTTCGAATATAGCATATGTACGCGTTTGATCTAATATTACTGCTTATGATAAAAAGGGGAAGTAGTCTGAATTTACAAACAGACTCTAGGGACTCTTAAAATGTTTGATTGTTTGTCTGTCATTCAAGTTATGTAACTGAAAGCTAAGTGAAAAATATGGCAGATAATATACAAACAAGTAACTGTACCTACCTAATGATGATGAAAAGAAAAGAAAACAATAATCTCGTCGTGTATACCTAATATGAGTTTGTAAGCTCCTCCTGAGACGATGATGGCGATGGCGACCAGCTTAGCTGCTGTGAAGATATTTTGCACATTCGTCGCCAAGTTCACGCTGTAGCAGTTTACCGCCAATATCATCACTGAAATACAAGTATATTTGTGTAAGACGCTTTTGCACGCTAACGACTTTACGTATTTGTGCATGCATTTGAGTTGCTAAGATGGAATATATTGAATAAGAAAACGCTAACAAACAAAATCATCAATCCCTTTATCTTCGTGTAATTTAACAACTCAGTTTCTTGCACCAATCATGCAAACTCATTGGTGGAAATAATCAAATTCTTGATGTATTCCATAGAGTTGGGTCTTCTTTACCTTATTCGTCTCAAACTCGAATTAAACGAAAATATTAACTTTGTAAACGTTCAAATGATATATAAATCTATTTTCAGATTCTCTAGCTGCTGTTAGGTACTAGTTAACTGTAGTCGAAAACCTATAGGTTTGTCATTAATCGATACAAAGTTAATAACCTTCAATTTAGTCTATTGACCTGCTACGACTCTCTATAATATATCAATTGATGTGACTCCTACTAGGTATAACAACCAATGTTTCTAATTTTAACATTGCGTTCGGTCGCTTGGCATAATAAATTGACAAATTTATTTAACAGGCCAATTATGGTAAATTAAAATTCTTCCATTTTGTATCTAATGATACTCGTAAGAGAGCATAGGCTTAGTTTTAAGAATTGATTGATAGATTTTGGCAACCTACAAATGTTTTTGACAACTATTTAGAATGCTTGGGCATCTCTAGATTTTTTCTATTAGCGTTTATTATAGAATTAAAACCATTCTGTTTTTTTTCTTCTATGATAAACGCTACACTTTGCTAACGTAGTAATGCAAGATAGAACTAACATTAAATTCTAATACTAAAATCTGCGAAATGATTTACCAATACAAATGACCGCCACAAGTTTGACCAAAGAGTTTGGCGGCTCACACTCCGTTACGAACGGTTCCACCGCGTACTTGGCGAAGCTCAGGCAAATGATGGCCATTTGTGACGGTTTCAGCACCAATGTCGATACCTGAACACAAACCAATAGATTGTTTAGCTTAGACTGTAGATCACGACACAGATATACTTGATATAGGTTTAATGGTTCATTATTGAATAGTTGGTATCGACACATTTTGTTATTTTTCTTTCATTCTATGAACTGCCACCTCATCGTTAGCATTAATCTCTCTAAAATCCTGTCTTCAGTCCATCCGTCTATACTTAGGTCGTCCTTTTTATACTTTCTGACTTCTTCTAAATTCTTCTAGTCTCATGCGTTTTAACTTTCCTCATCTATCACATATCTACCAAATTAAATAACTCCCTTTCATCTTTTACTTAATGAGGTAGTTTCGGAAAAGATGAGAAGAGATGACTTTCAGGCTTCCGTTTAAATGTGTTCTTATAGGATCATCTTATAGTGAAGCGCATTTAGAAATTATCTAATTGCACCTTTGAGCTTCATATGTTAGAACAAAATGTACGTTGAAGTTTCGTACTTCGATCTTAATGTTGAAGTTATCATCAATATAGTTTAGTTAAAGGTTGTTATCGAAGATAGAATAGAAGAAGATAATGACCTTAGAATTGATGATTCAACAATGTGAGATACGAGAGAGATCGAAGTGAATGAAGAAATGACTGCTAATAGAGGATAATAGAAGAAGAACATGTATTGAGCCGATCTAGAATCGGAATAAGAGTAAAGTAAGAACAAGGAGATTGGTAGCAAAAATATTAAAATCAATCGCATACCTACATGTTTAAGGGATAATAATAAAGAATTGTGCAGTATAGTTTGTTACCCATGAGAACAAGAACGCAGGTGGTCCTCCGAATGCGTCCATGAAATACGCGTATTCAGCACCCGACGACGTGTTCATAGTTCCCAACTCCGCATATGCGAGCGCTCCTATATAACACAATGTTTATATTACCAACATGTGGAAAAATGCTTTAAACCAAAACGAAATGAGTATTTACAGAATATTATCTAGGTATATAGAAAACTCAAGTATGTATATGTAATTGCATAGTGCGCTACCTGTTGCGTGTTCGCAATGTCGCCAGCATTGCTTCGCAGGGAGAAAAAGTCCCTCAGGATCGATAGAGCCTCTCAGGTGACCCTAGCGACCCCGCAATGGATTGCAATGTTGATTCTGTGCCAAACAGTTCAACATTCTATCCAAATACGAGACACAAGACGCCTACCGACCTAACTATTTATTTATCGACTTCCCTAATATCTAAGTTGTTATCATCATGTAGTATTAAATCATTTATTTCCGAAAAAGAGATTAACGTTATCTTTACTTTAATCATTTTATTGTAAACATTTTGTCATCATCTTTACCTAATCAAGAATTTACGCATACAAGGAAAATTTAAATAGATATCTACTGATGCAACCGCGTAAAAAGTTTCAATGCGCAAAAAAATCTACTCGTAATGATTTCGTAGAAACTGAATAAGATGATTTAAAACGATATTTTAAAATAAATAACAAAAATTGAAATAACTTATTTCTGTCATAAAATGAACAATTTACAACTCTGCAATTTTTATAGTCATGTCATTAAACAACAGAGTTGGAATTTTATCTTACACGACACTAAATACTTTGTACTCATTGTAGCTATTGATTTTATTGGGCAATTGACTCGCTCACGCGACTGACTAACATATTAGAGTGATTCTTTAAGTAGGTAGGTACCTAGATGTAAGATGTACTTAGGTATGTACCGTTTAATGGTTTTAATTAAAAATCATTTGTCTTCTAGTTAAGGATTCCTAACAAGTAGGTACTATTACGAATAAAAACATTGTAAAATGTCACGTATGTATTTATTAGTAAGTACATACCAAGCAACGAGAGTAGGCCACATGCCATCCATATGATGAAGCTTATGCCCACTGAGCCTGTGCGCTCCAACAGCCCAGAGGGCGAGACGAATATTCCAGATCCTGCAAATAAAACAATATGTTCAAATTTCTGGTACCCATCTCATGGTATCAAGAAAGGGCTAAAATCTTAAAACACATAACATTTGTATTGTCTACGTAATACATATGACTTATTTTTGTGTCATTATGTAAACCTACTTTAAGTTATTAACATGATTAGCACATAATTCTAAATCAATAAAATGTACAACATTTTTTTTAATGTTCTGCGAATTTCAGCAACTCTGACGATACCGCTAAATAATGCACGTATATTGTACAATTTAGGTCTTGTTCAAATATTATCTAATCATGTGATTATTAAAATTGTTATATAGACACACGAGTTAGTTCTGTTTGTTCTGTCAACAAATGACCATATGTGTGATGAATACTTTATGTGGGAGACATCATAATTGTATTTAGGCGTCGTCGTGCATGATTATTATTAGGTACTATTATTAGGTTTCCAATTTGTATATGATTTTTGGAAGTTGTGTTTGTAAAACTTGCTTGGAAAGTTTGTCGTTATAAGAACTATAGGACAAACGACCTAAAACGATCAACTTTTCTAGCTATCGACCAATAGTTCGCTGAAAAAAAATGAAAAGTGTAAATTTTGTGAAATAGACCTGTTGTACAATCATTACCTAGGTTCATCCCTGACTAACGAATTAATGGCCGAATACTGAAAAGCTACTCAAAATTTGAGGGCTACTTAAACAATTAGGCAGCTTCTTAACTCAAAATTGACATACCTACCCACCTACTCATTTTTAATGTAGAAACTGTTCAATTATTTACGTATGTAGGCCTCAGTGCTTGGCCGTAAGTGCCACTTAAAATTCATAAATAATATCAAACAAATTTCTATCTATTTGTTATAAAGTTGTTCGACCAGACAAAACGGGGTTATAAATCAGTTGTTAAATATAGTTTACATTGTTTATCCCTCAACTAAGGCTTCTTAAATACGCGATTCATTTTAATAGGGTTTGGCAAATGTTTTAGTTAACATTGTAAGACAAGTAGGCGTTAGACATTGAAATTATTTTCGTATCTACCTTATTGTCTTGTAGCAGTTTTCTATCTGCTGATTTGTGGCAAAAAAACCGAAACATTATTGTGAACTTACATTATTGAACTTGCATAATTTCAATAAATATTGGTTAAGAGTGGAAAATTATGAGATGGCCGAAAATATATCGTCTATTATAGATAGCTATTATAGAGCATAATCTTTACGATTTCGAGCGACAAAGCCGCCCAACTTCTATTTTGCTACATCTTGATCGTCAGAATGAGTTATTTGATCAAAATCTTTCTTGAATTCATTATTTAACACAGAGTTTTTTTTGTTTTTCCGAATTTCTACTTAAATAGATAATAATGCCAAAAAAGAGTTTAGTCTGTCTGTAAAATCCTTGATGTGCTTTAGAAACTTAATTTTTACAAAGTCCGAAATAAATTTGATTAGTTTCTTCTTCTGTTTTCGCGATGTTTTTATTGAAATTTTACTCATTTTTCGTGGTCTTATAACTTTTAGCTTCTTTTCAATCCTCAATGTTTCGAGACTTTTACAGGTCTCTACTTCACGATTAGGCCAAGCAGCAGGGAAATCACATTACAAAAGGTGGTGTAACAAATTTTACGATTTTATGTTATTTAGCTAAGTTAGCTTGATATAAATTCAATTGCACGACGTTATTGCACGACGTTACACACAGCTCAATCTAGTCCCAAACTAAGCACTAGGCTTGTACTATGGGTACTAGACAACGGATATAATACTTACTTATTTTTCTTTTGTAAATACATACATATGATACATAGACACACACCCATGTCTTCGGACCGTGGTGAGTCCTAGGACATGTCGGTTTCTTCACGATGTTTTCCTTCACCGTAAGAGCGATGTTATTTCTTGACCTTGGGGCATGACGGGGTATGTCCGATATTTTGAGTTTAATATGCTTTTTGCACATAGTGTCTCGATAATAAGTCGAATGACAAAAGTGTCTAAGAACAGTATGTAGAAGTCAAAAACTTTTACATTCTGTCCATACATGTAAATTCTGTAAGTCTTACAGGTAAAACGTTACAATCAAAAGAAGAAAAATGTTAAATGCGCCATATAGGACACCGTGTCGTACTACTAGCGCCATCTTGTAGGCGGCCACCACAAACAATTTGTTGTTGCTTATTATGGAAACGATTAAAAAATAATTGTATAAATAAATATAAAAAATATACTGATTTTATATAATGTTGTTTTTTCTTTTTTTGATTGTAACTTTTTACCTGTAAGACTTACAGAATTGACATGTATGGACAGAATGTAAGAGTTTTTGACTTCTACATACTGTTCTTAGACACTTTTGTCATATCACTTACTATCGAGGCACTATGTGCAAAAAACGAAATATTAGCAAAATATCGGACATACCCCGTCGTGCCCCAAGGTCAAGAAATTGAATTTATGTCAAGCTAATTTAGCTAAATAACATAAAATCATAAAATTTGTTACACCACCTTTTGCAAGGCTACGTAAGAGGTGATTTCCCTGCTGCTTGGCCTAGTAGGGTATGCAAAAAACCGAAAAAATATTTTAATTTGGATTAGATTTAAATCATGTAACAGTAAAGACAGCAAGTGTAAAAATAACAGTTATCTTCTTGTCTTACCGATCATGGTGCCGACGATTAGAGCCACCCCACTGAAGAGTCCCACCCGTCTCTTGAGGTGAACAGGGTCGTCCGGAGCTGCGTCCGACCCCTCCAGCTATAACAATATTATATACTGTTAGATATGACCAGGTACCTAATAAAGACCTACTTGTACTGCCACAGTTGCTGACAAAGAGTCTTAAGATGAAGCATGCAGATCTATATACGAAAACTGTACAGAATTCGTGTAGGTATATAGTTAGTTTATAACAAATACATGTAAGTTTATAACAATAGTTTTCCCCGTCATTATTTAACAGTTTTAGTATTCTTTTATGCATTTTTTTTTACCGAAGACAGTATTTGGGATGAGGACGGAAGTTGTACAAGTTTTATAAATAAAAAATATTAGGCAATCAATAAACCTCTGTCTGAACTTATAATTGAATCTATTTGAAATAATTCTTTAACTTTTTATACTGATACTCAACGTTATTTCAGATGAAACCGATAAATGCATTTCAACAACTATTTTCTTTACTAGGGCGCTTTAAAAGCTTTCTCCAGAGAATATAACTTTGTTACGAGACGATGCTTCGACAAGTATATTTTCCTTTGAGATTGCATTTCTTTTTCATTGTTGAGAAATGTTTGAAAATAATTTTTCCTTGTTGATAGTAATATTTATATAACTCTCGACATTTCTGCACTTAAGTAGCATTTAACGATGAAAATATCTTGACAAATAGTCTGATTTCAAGTACGTACCTACATTTACCCAATGGAATACCGTGAGTGAAAACTTAGGTAAGTATTAGGTATTAGTTAACAAACGACGACTAAGACTGTCTAACCGAATTTCCAAAAACCGTAAAACAAAAGCTGTAGCTGCTGTACAAAAGCATAGACCTTTAGAACAACCCTGTTCAGATTAAATTCCTTCCCCGAAACACACTGATTATCTATCTATCCATGAGGAACTTACCTTGTCTCCTGGGTTGGAGTTGCCGTCAGTGAGCGCTCCCGTCGCGCCGTCTTCGGCGTCGTCGCAGCCGGCGGAGCACCCGCGCCATACCAATCCGCCTTCCCGTGTGCTCCCTGTGTGACAATAACATTAGCCTTATTATATTATGTTGGCGTAATCTTTACCTAGGCCGCGGGTTCACGATGGATGCAGGCCACTTATGACCGAAGCATCTGGAAATCTATGAGGGAGGCTTATGTCCAGCAGTGGACTTCTTACAGCTGAAATGATGATGATGATGAATCATTTACCTCTATACATATGGATATAAATATATAAGCCAGTTAATTTGTCCAACTACAGGGCAAGGGCCTCCTCTTAGAGGGGTTAGGCAGTCTGACGCCACGGGAGCCTACTCCGGATTGGCGAATGTCCCATGCCTGCCTTCTTGTTGAAAAATATTATCATCATCATCATCCGAGCGTTGTTCCCGGTTGCATCTCTCTCGAGAGCCCGGGGTCCGCTTTCCTACTTTTACGTCTCCACTTCGCACGATCTTCGGCAAAAATATTATAACAAGCCATAATAGTTATTTGTTATGCAAGGCTGCAAAGTTGGTTTTTGCAGCGAGTACTTGTATTGAAACCTGAGCTAGCGAAGCATTCTAGGATTGAACCACGAGCGCAAGCGAATGGTTCAAATATAGAATGCTGAGCGTTGCAAAGGTTTCAAAGGTACGAGATGCAAAAAACTTTGCTGCCGAGTGAAACACACAATTTTTCACCTCACTACAGCGAGGAAAACGCTAGGAGCATTTTTCCGGTAGAAAACTCAATTCGGCATTATAACCCGCTTATTGTACCGTAAATAATAAAAATAAGCAAACAATCTCTAAATTGAATAATTCATGAAAAACCTGCTTGATACTAATGATAGTATACAATAAATACTACATTGGAGATGTGCAATAATACTTCGTGGTTCGATGCCATGACCAAAAAAAAAAGAAATGAGGTTCCGGTTAGCGCATTTTCAAAGTACTTGCTCTATAAAAAAGTATCGAGAAGACAGATTCGAATTTTAAAATCTCTTTCCACGCTAGGGCGCAAAATGCGATTTTGCACGCAGAAATCAGCGTGCAAAACGATCCTTTCCGAGGTTGTGAGGTGAAAAGAAATTTAATTAGCATACAATTAAGGGTTTGTTTCTGTACCATACTGAATTCTGTTATTTTAAACCGTTAACGAAAAAAAAAGTATAGAATTAAGGCATAGTAGGCACATAGTTTAGTTGTAAAATACGTACGTGTCTTTCATCAGAGACTTATTTATTTATTAAGATGTCCTCTCAAATCTACGCGTAACAAAACCACCTTGAATAGGTACATTTAAAAATTATACAGAACTGTGAGTAAACAGGAATATGCAAAAATGATAAATCTGGACAGTCCCAATAGCAAGTTGAATGCGGTAAATATAAGTACCTACTTTTAGCTTAATAAAATATTATTAAATTATAGAATGTTTATAAGACAACCGATTTCAACCAAGTCTCACTCGACGGGCTATATAATTTCATGTCCCTAGCTTAGGAGTATAGGATCCTGATCTATATAATATTAAGGTTTAAGAGGGTGGGTATTGTTACCATTTCCATACAAACATAATACCAAAATATAATTATGAAAAATTTAGTTTACTTTTTATTGGGAATAATATAAAACAAATGAGATGTAAATGAGATGTAAACTAGTAATTTACGCTGGAAAAATGAACGAAATGTATTTCTGTTTTATTTCATTTCGAATACCCCCACTCTCTTAAGGAGTCCGAGTCCACATGAGTTTATTTCCCGTCTAACACTACTAATCGGTAAATTAATCAAAATTATTTACTTTTTGATTCTTTATTTCCATTTAATTCAAATTTTACGTCCATAAGTCGTCGTTTTCCTTTAGCTTCTACAAAACTACACTATCACAGTCTAAAATAAAAACACAACGTTTGGAATATTTCGAAATATTTTACTTTTTTTCCTCTGTCGTTTAACGTCTAGTTTACTTGAAATATAACACCTTTATGTACCATTAAGTTTCGAACCATGTTCAAGTGACGTGTCGTTTAGGCACTAACTTATGTACATGCAATAAATAACGTTGTGGTTATGTGCTACGGATACCTACAACTGTTATCCAATACTGTAGTCATTTATTGGGTCATTTCTCGAAACAAAGTGACAGCTTTTAAAAGCTCTCTTGTTCAAAAGTTTAATAACGTGACACACCCATGTCGCGTCACCAAAATTACCGACAGCTATTTAATAAAACTGAATAGACTGTAAAACAGCGTTGTTTTTAGATTCTTGCGGCTAAAATCTAAAATATCTCAATTGTTGGCGTCACAGTAATGTCTAACGAATAAATTGTATCAAATTGGCAGCTAAGATGGGTTTGCATACTTACTTCAAAACTTTCCGAGATCACAAAAACACTGTATCAAGTACCTCTTCCCATATTTTATCTCTATTTCACGTACTTATTAACTACCTGAACCTCTTCCAATTTCTTTCGATTCTTTTCTTTTTTATCTCTTAAATGACGACGATGACATTTCGACTGAATGTGGGCAATGGGCTCCTTGCATCCCGTACCCCACAGGATTTGAACCAGCATTTATAAAGTGATGTGCACCTGTGGCGCAAGCGGGAAAACAACCGATTTGTAGAGGTTGCAGTTTCAAATTCTGTAGGTTGCAAAAGTTTGAATTCTTGCAAACAAGGTAAGTATACAAGTGTGGGAAAAACTTTAAAAACAAAGATCTTGAATTGAAACCTCGTTCTCTTTCCGTCTCTTTTAATTTTCTATTTTTTTTTTCGATTAAATACTGGCCACGTATATTTAGTTCCGAGATTTAAAACCTTATGTGTTAACAATTTCTTGCCATTTGTTTCTGTTTAATTACTTTTGTTTCAACCTTATTTTCAGTTTTTACTTTTTCCCCATTGTCTTCCTTAAAATGTGGCCAGTCTTTTTAAATAAGAAAAGTCCCTGCACAAAATGACACTTACAAACACTTGCCTGCCCTAACCTTCCTACTAACATGACTTTAACAATGAACATCTAGCAGAAAATCGATTCAAGGTCAAAAAAATACTACCCATGTCATGTAAAAGCTTTGCGAAGTAAGATAATATAATAGGAAAAGCACAATAGAGTTTACATAACATAACAAACGGCGTATGGGTACAGTTTACCTAATAGCTAGTGCACTTCGCGGCGCTAGGTATAGATCCATAATTTTAAAATAAACTTCCAAAGGCCTTGAACTTTATAAAAGCTCAAATAATGATTTGATGAAAAATGCCGATAGAGCTTCTACGTTCTCGCTTACTCAGCCTATTCATTAAACATAGGTAGATACCTACTTGCTATATTTTGCTAGGCTAAACGAAAAGATAAGAACACGACGCGATAAAAGCTCCCTCGAAAGTAGGGCTATAGGCACGTTTTTCAAATTATGTCTGCTTTCCTAAATAAGCCTACTTAGACACGGACCGCTAAAGATTAGAATAATTTATGGGTAGATTAGACAAAGCTTGAAAATCAGTAAAATATGCCTATTATAAATTCATCTTTTATCATGCATTTTTCCCTTTCGCAATTTGTGGTTGACCGCATGCGCCTCGCGTATTCAAGGTTAGGGTGCCTAGCGCATAATCCTTTTTCGTTTGTTTCTAAGTTAGGCTGCTATCGGAATGCGCTCTACGTTGGGAGATATCCATAGGGGATGAAAGCGCTTTTAGCGATAAGGTCGCCCATTTGTGCAAAATTATATTTCTAAGCTTTTTGTGATATTGTTAAGTACATTTTGTGTTGTACCTTGAGTTGTGCAAATAAAGCATAAATCTATCTATACCTATATCTAGGGAGATGTATCTCATTGGCTCAGAAGGGACTCATGTAGGTGAAACCACGGGTCGGATAGTTAGTTGTAAACCAATGTTATATGTTTCATGCCAATTTGTCTTATTTAAAAAAGCTGCCAGTTACAATTAGTGACGCGGCCAAAATAAAATATTAATGAGGAACAACAAGCATATGTCCTTTTCCTAGGCTAAATAACAATGTCTTCACTGTTAATAGAATAATGCTCGAACTTCATGGGCTATGATTTCATGCATTCTTGTTTGCCAAGGTTCCTTGGAACTATCGATTTGAATTTATTCTTACCTATGACATTTGTTAAACGATTGATAGCTTATTACAAATTAGGTAATAAATGGTAATAACTGGAAAATTTACATTTTCCTACTAGCTCCTAGTTAGCTTTCTCCCATGTAAGTCGCGATCCCGTGGAAATTTCTGGATAAAAATATGTCTTATTCCTATATACGACTTTAAACATCATTGTGTTCACTACAAAACAACCGTGATATTTGCCATGTTTGCTTATTTCAAGTCTCCAGCTAGCTACCTACATACCGAGTTTCATCGGAATCGGTTCTGCGGTTTTTTCGTGAAGTAGCAACAAACATACACATATACATTCTCTCATCTAAAAATTTAGTAGGATTAAAACCAAGAAACAAGTGAACGTTTGCCTTCAAATTAGTTAGACTATAGGCAATTTGTCGGCCGATCGAAAAGTACATTTTGGTTTGCTATATAGCGTACTGTAAGTTCTTTATCTGTATACTTCTTATAAAGGTGATCTCACATTTATCAGCACCGTAGGCGCCGCATTTTAGAATTAATTGTATATGTACCTAATGATGTCAAACCTCTTACCTTTCACCCGCACCGCACTTTACGAAATGCGGCGCGTACGGTGCTGATAAATATGCGATCACCTTTATAAAACGCTTTATTACTTATTGTGCGAAGTCTTACATTGATTTGTATTTTGATGACACATTATGGTATCAGATGGCGATGGCGAGGCGAGTTCATGAAGCACCGGACGTCATAACTTGCTTTTAATACCTAAACAGTGCATGAGTCCGATCACGTACACATGGTGTTTTCCTTAATATTAGCTCTCAATATGTACTAACGTATTTTAAGTTGAGGGATTTCAATTGTGGAGTTTTAAAACCACAATACCTATCCCTATGTAGTCTTACATATTATAGCTTTAAAATCTTATACGATTTTAAACTTACATGGTTGTTTTCACTACTAATATTATTATATAACGGGGTATTTACCATATTTAACTTGTTTTTGACTTGTTTTTGCTTGTCTCGTGAACAAGCTAGTTGAAATTACTGGCAAAATATCGAGCTCCGTCAAAAAACAAGTTAAACATGGTAAATACCCCGTTATATAATAATATTAGTAGTGAAAACAACCATGTAAGTTTAAAATCGTATTAGTAGTCTTTCAAATCTTATTCATAAATGTTTACTAGACCTTCGATTCATATGTTATGCGTCAATCGCACATTTTGTGTTTTGCTTTTGTGGTTTCTATAGTTGTGGTGCCGGTAATTATTTAAAGAATAGTAAGTGTTACTATCAAAGTATTTGTTCCCGTGGGAATACCGGAATAAAAATTATCCTATGTAGGTACTCCCTATACCTAATTTCTCTATTTATCTGCGTACGTTATTATGTAAGGTTTGTTTGAAACTACCTAAGTAAACGAGTATGGGTTTTACTCCTTCACGCAAAAGCTACTGACCCGATTACGATGAAACTTGGTGTGCAGATAGCTGAAGATCTGCATTAACACATAGTTTAACTTAACGTTTTATATTCCGCGGGATCGGGACCTACGCGGGTGAAACCGAGGGGCGCAGCTATAGTACCGGAATAGCGGAAATTCAAGTAATTTACGTAAATCACTTACTTATGTGTGTTTATTTTTCGGGTTTAAAATGATGTGACGGCTTCTAATTATATCTTTACTACAAACAACTGACCGCATTTTAGTTTGTATAACGAGGCGAGCTTTCCAGATTTCATAATTTTAGAGGACGTATAAATAAATATTATTATACCTAGATATACCTATCGCCTCGATTTTTTTCACGTTGGGGTCGAAATGTTCGTGTTTTCCGAGGTAAATATAAACTGGACTAAGTACCTAAGTAATATAAGTCATGTAAGTTATCGTAAAGTGAGATAATCCTATTACTTATCATAGTTTAGCATTTACCCTTTTAAGTTAAAGAACGAGGTATTTCCAAGCCATTTCCGCACCATTTTGAACAAAGTTACATAGGTACATACTTATCGTCAGATCACGGAGCAGTTTTATGGCTCATAAAACCGTGAAACCTCTACAATTTTTACTTAATTGGCCAACATCACGAAACTTTATTTTTGTAATAGTCATTCATTACAAAATATTCTGATTCCTGACCAATAAACTCCATTGGTCTAAGTTATTTCATTCATGAGTTTTTATTAACACCTTTCTACTTAGTATTTATAATAGCGAGATTTTCTGCCATACAGTTCTGTATCTTGTTAACCCTTTATGACGTGCATACTCGACAGAGGACATGTGATAACAATTTCACGACCTTCGCCTGTCGGTCAACGGCTAAAGATTCGCGGAAAAAGCAGTTACATTCTTCGCTCGTCATTATTGCCATGTCCAATTCATTGACATACACCTTATTGTCTTTAATTAAAAATGTTTAATAAAATAACAAAATTATATTACATGCATTTTACTAATAATAAAACTTTTTTATCATAGAGTTAAATCACTTCACTTTGATTTGTATGTACACGCAGATATTCTAGACTAATACAAGCGAGATAAGCGAAGGCCAGATATTTAATAATTCAATAACGGGGTATTTACCATGTTTTATTTTGTTTTTGAATTTAATAATATTTGTACTTAGTGAAAACAACCATGTAAGTTTAAAATCGTATGAAATAATAATTATTATTGTATCTCGATCCGTAGGGATAATAAGTCTGTCTCGATAATTGGGAATGCCTAGTACCTACCTACTTATAATTTATTTAAATTTCATGTGTCTGTTTAAATCGCTTTAGCACAATGATGTATTGCTGGCTACGTTTAACATCATAACTAAAATATATACAATAAGACCATTGATACAATGACTTAGTATAACATTCTTACGGAAAATTATTATTAGAAGGTGCACGATAATTATGAAGTGCTAACGCGCTGAATTAAGGATCAAAATTCAACCTTATCATACTTATTTTAGAAAGAGTTGCGTAGAGACAAACCTAACACACTGAAAATTAATTTCTCTAAATATTGAGCCGTCTCTCTCAAATACTATCAATCTAATTGACCTATTTGCATTATTTTGTGAATAGAATTAAAGATGATCAAAGAATATAGCTTAAAAATTGGCCATGTCAAAAAAATCTTCCACTTTACACTTCAATTTTTCTAAAAGATGACGTGAAAGCTTATTTAGATTTTTCATGTTTTGAATTTAACATTATATTATAATTTTAACAATCATTGAAGATGTCGGTCCGTTTCTAAAATAGGTACCCATCGTACTTGTAACATGTGGCAAATATGGTTCGTCACATTTTTGGTTTCATTTCAATGAACTCAAGTTAGGTTTTTTTTCTTATGCGTAGATAAGCGTTTGTAACCACTATCTCACCTGATGGTAAGTAATGATATGGTGTGAGTTGTAACACGTTCATCTAGAAGAATAAAGACTAGCCTGGCGTAGTACCTAACTACGTCCTTAGATGCAAACAAAAATAGTAGATACGGTATATTCTAACATTGCGTATTCGAAAAATGAGCTAGAAACACCTACATGCATTTTCATAAAATTATTGAATTTAAAAACATTTGTCTTTAAGAATGATTCAGGCATTTATAAAATGAGCAAAAAGGCATTCTGATGAATTTCAAAACGATAATCGCAGTGTGACAGCACGAACTCACGCGGCAACGGTTCGACATACAACCGAGGCTAGTGCGTCAGCTAGACGCAGTTTTATCGCCTCATTTTCCGAGACTAGGTAACGTATCTGCTGTTTTTAACTAAATAAGAACCTTCTTCTTCGAAGACGAGCATCGGTGCGAAAGAGCCATTCTGTAGTTTATCCGTATTGTGTGCGTGTTCAGGGGCATGCACGGCGCCTCGCAGGAGCGCGGCCAGTTTCTCACGCATCGCATCGCACATGCGCGCGCTCTAATACCACCGCACCGGCGCACGCGCACACTATAACTATCCACGTAGGTACACTGCTTCAACACCGATATTTCACTTACAAACACTTGTACAAATATATAACTACGTTTTTCCTATTGACGGGGAAAACACTGACGACTACTTTACTGAATACAGAGCTAAGTAGCTAAGTTATCTATGAATCACAACCGCAAATCACAATAAAATTGACGCAACATCTCTAGAAAAAAGAGTCATGTGATTCTTAACGATTTCTCTAGTTAAATGTTTTACGAGTAATAAAGTTTGTGATAAAGCGCTTGTGTATGTGAGCGGTGGTTGCGCGAGGAACACTGTCTATTCTGAGCGGTCGAGGAGACAGGCGGCGTGGGCGGCCGCCGCCAGTCGCCGCCCGCCCTCCGATCAATGGCCACGAGATTTGATATCACAATACCATTTTCACAAAAAAAAACTTTTTCGCTTAGCTGTGCAAAGTCGGTATACTCGTGACTTGAAATCTGGTCCAGTTCTTATGGTCACAAGCAGATTTAATGGCGCTTAATGGCTACGAGAATTGCGGCCGAATACAGAAACGCTACTTAAAATTTGAGATCAACTTAAACAATTATGCGTCTCTCAAAGTCAAAAATCTCCATAGTAATTTTGAATTTAGAAGCTGCTCAATTGTTTAAGTAGGCCTCAAATTTTAAGTGGCGTTTCTGTATTCGGCTGTTGATATCATAATTCCATTTTCACAATAATTTCATTATTTTCATTTTCGCTGTGCAAAGTATATACTCTTGTTCTATGACTGGGCCAGTTCTTACGGTCACAGCAAGCCTAGATTAGACTGTCAATAGCTGATCAATGGCTACGAGATTTGATATCACAATACCATCATTTTCACAATAATTTCATTATTTTCATTTTCGCTGTGCAAACTCGGTCTACTCGTGATTTGAAGACTGTATCCAGTTCTTATGGTTACAGGCAGATTAGGCTATCTATGGCTACGAGATTTGGTATTACAATACCATAATACCATCATTTTCACAACAATTTCATAATTTTCATTTTCGCTGTGCAAACTTGGTATACTCGTGACATGAAGACTGGTCCAGTTCTTATGGTTACAGACAGCCTAGATTAGGTTGTCAATGGGTGCTCAATGGCTATGAGATTTGATATCACAATACCATCATTTTCACAATAATTTCATTATTTTCATTTTCGCTGTGCAAACTCGATATACATCATGACTTGAAGACTGTACCAGTTCTTATGGTCACAGACAGCCTAGATTAGACTGTCAATGGCTACGAGATTTGATATCACAATACCATCATTTTCACAATAATTTCATTATTTTTATTTGCGCTGTGCATACTCGGTATATCCTCGTGACTTGAAGACTGGTCCTGTTCTTATAGTCACACAGGCAGATTCGTATATCAATATATCCTCGTGTTTTGCGACAGGACCAGTTCTTGTGGTCACAGGCAGATTAGGCTAGGGTTGCAGTCCAGTTTGGTTTGTATACTCCAACTTCAGGAAACTTAACTGACTTGACTTGAAGACTGGTCCAGTTCTTGTGGTCACAGGCAGATTAGGCTGTCAATGGCTTCGGGATTTGATTTCACAATACCATCATTTCCACAATAATATTATTATTTTCATTTTCGCTGTGGAAAGTCCGTATATCCTCGTGTTCTGTGACTGGACCAGTTCTTGTGGTCACAGGCCGACAGGATTAGGCTCGGGTTGCAGTCCAATTTGGCCTGTATACCTACTCCAACTTAACAACTTAAAGAATTAGTAGATTTGGATGTCAATATATCTCAGTAATTACAACACATACTGAAACAATATTTTCGTATTTCATTAATTCTTCTTTTGCCTTCTTTTGGTAGTTTTTTTACCTACTCGATTAGTTAACTTTTACAACACCAAAAAATTTAAAGCATCTCTTTTAAAACAGAAATTTTCATTTTACAACGAAACAGGATATATTTGGACATTGGTTTTTCCTGTAATCTGCACTTCATATTTGGTAATAACAGTTTTACCTAATTAGCAATATAATTAATATTATTAAACGAGAAATACTGCAGCTCGAGCTAGCTACCACGCGATTATGCGTTTTTAGTTATTTACCTTATTTTCCTACCTAACAAATGGTAAACATGGACATGTTTCTAATTTCAGGTCTTATGTTAAACAGGTTTTACTTACAACTTCGTTGAAACATCGCGTAGGGGTCGTAGCTTCGTAGCACATAAGGTCAACCCGTAGAGGGTCTACGATGATATCAGAGGCCTACGACGTAGCGGCAATTAACATGATAAAGCGAACCAGGTAAAAAGTACGTATTTATTAATAGCTAATACTCGTGAAGCGATTATCGTACAAGGACAGTCTAGTTTCCAATTGTGGAAATGGAATGATATATCCGTTCCCGTCACAATAGTACGTCACTGTCTCGTAGACGGTCCAAAGGCAGTTCGATATTAGAAAATATCTTGGCACGACAATCTAATCAAGAACTTTAAAATACGGGCATGCGTGTTGACGCCTCGCTTACACTGAATGCAGTCCTTCGATGATAGTTAATCGACATTAAACCTTGATACAACGCCATAAAGATAATTGATAAATAGATAGCGGCAAAGTTGAAGAATTATATAGAGTAGGAACTTTAGAAATTCTTATGAAATTTATCAGCGAGTGTTTTTAATAGTTAATAAGCAACTAACAAGTGTTTATAAGAAAGCGCCAAGGGTGTACATGTCTGAAATATCTGACATTTAGTTCTCTTTTTTTTTCTCGATTTTATTTTAACTGTGACGTATTCGTCGCACGTGCTTACTGCTTAGCGATGCGTGCAGAAAATCGTTGGTTCACAATAAGATTTGCTGCCAGAGGGCCTAGTGTAGGTTCGTATCGTACGTATTACGTATGTAATGTGTATCTATACTTCCTTTTTTTAATTTCAGACTAAGATTGAATGTTTTGTTTGTTTGTATTTCTCATTTTTTTCTTTGTGTCAAATCATAGTCTACAATTAAAGAACAAATTGTGCATGTTAGATTAAGTTTTGTTTGTACCCTCTTTCAATGAATAAACTTATTTGTATTTTGTATTTGTATATAGTTCGTAGCTGTTGGTCCTCTACGGGTTGACCCTAAGTGCTACGAATTTACGATAGCTACGCGTAGTTTCAACGAATTTGTAAGTCGATCGATAAAAAAAGTCGTCTCTTTTTCTCATCGTTTAAGAAAAAGAGATAGAAAATGATTGTCAATCTACAAAATGTTTTCGTGTTGATATGCTACATGATTTCGCAGATGTAAAGAGAATACTTAATAGGTACAACATGGTAGAACGCATATAATTTTGTAATATTTGTGACCGACGCCGGTAGACTAATTGGTAAAGTCGTGCTCCCGGATTGAGTAAGATGCGGATCCAAATCCAGCCCTGCGTCTATCGTGCGTTGTGTTTTTGAAGAAGTATTGTTTCTTTAAAATATTTCTAAGCAAATAAATCGTTTCATTTTAGTTTTTTAGGGTTCCGTACCTAAAGGTAAAAACGGGACCCTATTACTGAGACTTCGCTGCCTGTCTGTCTGTCTGTCTGTCCGTCCGTCCGTCCGTCCGTCTGTCCGTCTGTCACCAGGCTGTATCTCATGAACCGTAATAGCTAGAAGGTTGAAATTTTCACAGAAGATGTATTTCGGTTGCCGCTACAACAACAAATACTAAAAACGAAATAAAACAATTCTTTAAAAGGGGCTCCCATACAACAAACGTGTTTCAAAAATAACAAGGAGTTTAGTACTACAATGTGAGGTCGCTTCTGATTGGTCAGGACAAATCGAGTTGGTCATGGAATTCAAAATGGCTGCCCTATCTGTCAAATATACCAGTCTGCCTTACTTACCAAAGAGTTTCTTTTATGTTTCAGATTTTCTTTGTGCCAAGGTTTTTTTTTTTTTTTTGAGTGATTCGGTCGTTTTATGGGAGTAAGAATCGAAGATAAATATTTCATATTTTCCTATAAAATTTAAAAATTGGTTGTGATTGTGATAGTGGTACGGAACCCTTTGTGCGCGAGTGTCGCACTTGCCCCGTTTTTTTGTTGTTCGGTCTATAACAAATACCACCCAAAGTTTCCATTCGTATTGTGTAGTTAAATAAACAGTAATAAATATTTGAAAGAAATAATATCATTTAGCAAGCTCGTTTGGCGTCTAACCAAATTATATAGTAATGTAATGATAATTATTTTTGTTTCGCTAAATTAACCACTTAAACCTGTTCATCGACTTTATTGCTTATAAATTAGATTTATAAGTAAACAAACACAATAACAACATGTTTTTCAATCTTAATCAAGATTTTAGTCAATATTATAGTAAGTTGTTATGACGTTCAGATAACAAAATATTTAAGTTATCATTTTTTTTTAAATAGAGCAACCCAATACTGAAACCAAAAATTTTAATCGATTCAGTAGTTTTTTAATGCATAAATAACATAGAGAAAAAACACAGACATGAATTTAAAAAACTTATGATCTACCTACTGCTTCTCCTAAGTAATCTACACACATTTTTTCGCCGACCATCGCCTATTTTGTGGTTATTTACATAGGTACACTTCTACACTAATATTATAAACAGAAAAGATTTGTATTTTTGTGTGTGTGTATGTTAGTATTGAATAAACTTAAAAACTACTTATGCTAAACGTGAGATATTCTCACGAGATAGAGACCTACGCAGGTGAAACCGCGGGGCGCAGCTATGTCAAATAAATTCGCGACGCTACGGCGACGTCATTTCCTCGCGACTTATCAAAGACAGGAAGACGGGGCATGGCCATGAACGAGTTCCAATCCAACAATAACTTACTAGATATGGCAAAGGTTTAACAATTAGCAATAAACCGGATACATATTTTCATTTTTCCGGGTAATATATTCCCATTTCAGCTAAATCATTTCGAAAAACGATGTAAAACACATTCTAATTTTCCTTTTATCGACCTTTACCACAAAATATATAATAGTACTACCTTTACCGCTCTCCAAAGGCAATCGAGTAAAAGTACGTAGGTAAACGTACTCACTCTACATCTACTCGATTTCGGGGGATTACTTTCGGGGAAAGTAGACAGAACTACCTACTTTAGCTTTTATTTCAATTCCAGGGCGACGAACGTTATCATTACGAGCAAGTACCTAACCTAGATGTCGTACAAAAACATCGTTTCCATAGAATTGTGAGAATAGAAGAGGGTGAACACCCTCGAACTGTCCTAACAGACTTGGTGTCGCCTTCAAACTGCGTCCTTTGTGTGACCTTCAAATTCTGACCTTACTCTCACTCCTCCCTCCCTACTCCTTCGCACTTCTTGTTACTTAAGTACGGTAGGCAAAAAAAGTTGATATCCACTGTTGAGTTTTAAAATCCCTGTGATTTTTAAGCGTCCTAAATACATCTGTACTGTAATTGTTGACATATCGATAAATGATTTGACGGACTTACAACAAGAACTGTAACTTTTAAACAACGTAATAATTAAAACTGAGCGAGGCACCTACTTATTAGGATTAAAATGGGGCATATACTATTATTTCGAAAAAGTACTTTAAACTTCAATTTTTTTAAACGTTAAAGTTCTGCTTTAATTGAATTCAATCTAATTTAAGTTATAAAACAACGGTGTAGGTATTCTGTTGCAGGTTGTACCTACTAAGTTCGTTCAGTCAATCTGTGGCAACTCGGCAAATTCATGTACAACCCTTTATTCTAATAATAATTGTTTTTATAAAGAGTTTGGAACAATTGATTTAATTAAAGTTTACTTCTTAAGAGTCGCTTACTTTTTGTTGTTCTTAGAAGGAAAAGGTACATTTTTAATTAAAGAAAATAATTTTCTTTTGTTACTTTTTATACAACTTAAGGTAGTAGGTAACCTCTGAACTGATATATACTTGGTAGATTTTTTTATACCTACGAACAAAGTAAAATCTCTTTTGTTGAGAATACCTTTAATTGGCAGGTTATGCTCATTGGTGAGTTTTAAATTTTCAAGATATTATGACGAATGGATACACACAGTAATATGTGAAATTGGTAGATATTTTTAGTTTCACAAATTAGTCACAGTGAATATCATTACGTCAGACATACGCAAAGCATACGAGACATAAATCAAAGCGGAGAACTTAGATGAAAATAAAAATAGTAGATACGGTAAACTCTAACATTGCGTATTCGAAAAACGAGGTAGAAACACCTACATGCATTTTCATAAAATTATTGTATTTAAAAACGTTTGTCTTTAATAATGATTCAGGCTTTGTAAATAAGCAAAAAGGCATTCTTATGGATGTCAAAAGAGTGATAGGACGTGCTCGCGGCAATGGTTCTACACGACTGAGGCTAGTGCGTCAGCTAGACGCAGTTTTATCGTCTCATTTTCTGAGACTAGGTACCGTATCTTAAGTTTTTTGGTTTAATCTAAGGCGGAGAACTGTGAAATTGTTCTTCAAAAATCATTCAACTTTCCTATTTGTTATGGATACACACGAATGAACGGAGATCTGTAGTATAATTAGACGCGACGGTCAGTTATTCTGAGATTGCGAACGTGTCATGTGACCTGGCCTACAGCTGAGGTTGGAACATTAAACGTTGATAATTCCACGTAAAGAAACATACTCCACGTTTCATGTAGGTAATTGAGCATCACAATGGAGGGCAACTGAAATAGCATAGCATGCTGTGGTTGTTGGCTCGGCTTGTTATCGAAAGGTGTGAGTCACTCAAATACTTGCCGTAACCGCACGCGGCAGTGCTATTTGCAGGACTGCAGAATTCTAGTTGGCGCCTCCTCATCGAATTCTTAACTGCTCTTTGGTAAATCAACTAGATACGTTTTAAAGTTCATAGGTCCTTTCGCGATTCATATTTAAAAACCGATTCAGTAGGCTACATATTTGCAGACCCAACCTAAAGCCTTAGGTAGGTAGGTAGGTCTCTCCTAAGGTCTCCATTTAAATATACTGGGTTTGCACATGTATGGTGATTGATAAATGACTATAGACTAGACTACAATTGATTGAATCCAGTATTTCAGACAACTGAGCCCTCAAATGTATGACCAAAAATAAATTAAATTTATGTAGGAATAATATAAATTACCTATACCTACTTAAAAATAACTAATTAACAAATATTTTTATTTTAAATATTCATAATTATTTATTCATTTACCTATTTATTTGAAATATTTTTATTTGAGCCAGTCGTCAAGTACTTTTAATGAATGGTTTCACTGTAGATATTCATGAAAAATAAGACCAATCATTTAATTTACACCAATTAGTATGTTTTATAACTCGTCGACATCCATAAAGGCAAACTAATCAAGTGCAAATTAAATACGACTGTGGAAAATCATTTGAAAATGAACAACGAGTGTCCTTGTTTATGTATTGGCAATTATGTTTCCGTTTGTCAGAAACGTAATCGCTGTATAAATAAAATCGCTTCATTCAAGTGGCCACTCAAATCTCGTATGATAACAAGATACTTATCAACTCAACTTCCAGGTAATTTTAACGGTGGTATGATACCTAACGATGCCAGCTCTTTGCCGTTAAAAGCTTTTATCTGAGAGAGAACTAAACCATCCCGAGAGGAATCAACAGTGTACTAATCAATAAATTCCACGCATGCGTCAGATTCAGTTAAAATGTCTAGCGGACGCAAGAGCGTGGGCGGTTGATGTAATGCAAATGAAAAATATTCGAAAAAACAACGTAAAATTGAAATATAGCATTTAAAATTTATTATATTTAAACTACGTCTATATTAAAATAAATATACTCGTTGAATGTTCATTCATTCATTCACAACAATTAACCGCTGAACTGAATTATTGAAATGTCCTTCGCCCTTCTCTCAATGTCATTCTCGTTTATTGAGATTATAGGGACGATAATACAATGTAGTGTGCACGATAATGCATACGGGACCCGGGGGCGGAAATATTTCAATACCATGCATTTTCCACATCATAGACCAGCCGGCCGGTATGTATGGTCTCGCGTTACAAGCCGAATATTAAAATATTAAAAACTATAGATACATCGAAAAATATGTCTAAAGCTTTGGTAAAATTATCAAAATTGTTAATGGACCTGTTTTTCGAAACAAATTCAGTAGAGTTGAGACATTACTGATATTTTAATTGTAGAATAGCTGCCCGTTGTGCGGAAACTATAGGATCTCTTAACGGAAATAACGCGAAGCTTTACTTTTCTATGCTTACGCAAAAACTTATGCACGATTGTTATAACACGAGTTAAGCGTAAAGCATGGTATCATCAAGGGCTGTAGTTTTAAATCGCTTCGAGCTATTTAAATTGCTCGAAGTAACATGAACGATTAATAAATAATGCTCCAGGTTATCTTTTACTTGAGGCTTCAGTAGGCCAAAAAGTTAAAAGGCGGTTAATAATTTGTTTAAAGTGGCAATCTTGCATGCAAAGGCGCAAAATAGGTGCGGGATCCTGCAAGATTGCGAGAGGACGGGATACAGGATTACAAAACCCAGTAGGTACCTATACATATAACCCATCCGCCCTGCCCCATTGAAAGTAATTTTAATAAATTATTTTGAATTTATAGTAACGATGATCGTCATTTGGCAACATTTGGAATAAACGTGTCCAATTGTTCTTGCATGTAGTATTTAAGTGAGACGTTATAATAATATCTAATTGCCATCTAATTTTTAAATAATCCATATAGGCGCTAGCAACTTTTATTAATGGCGCGTTATTAGGTGGAGTATAGGCTTGCCCTGCACCTATCTCAGCCTTGCCATCCATGTCCAGAGGAAAGGGTCAACACGTCTGGAGCCAGCTAAACCGTTTGTTTCCTCACCATGTTTTCTTTCACCGTAAGAGCAATGTTAATATAGGGTCAGCCAGAATTCCATCGCATGATCTTAGGAATGAGATGCGAGGTATCTACCACTAGACAAACACCGAGCTGAGGCATAGCGACGGTCTTATTTTCATACAGACAAATGAAATGCGCCCATATAAGTCTCACTTCTAATTTACTGTACCTACCTACTTATATCAACTCACATATATCATTACATTGATGTAGGTATCAACTACTTCTAAGTATTTGCTTGATTGCATAGAGTATGACTTTTCAATTTATCACGTCGATCTGTCAGCAAATACCTACCTACTCGGGTTCATTGAATTTTTTGCGCATTCTTTCAACAAAGCTCGCAGGTACATACAGAATTGTAGTTTTAACGATCAACATTGTTATTTTGTTATTGTTATCCTTTTTAGGGTTTCGTAGTCGACAAGAAACCCTTAGTTTTCGTTTAACCCACTTTTGGGTATGTAGGTAATCATATTTAATTGTTATCTTAATTTGGTTTATTAAATCTGTATTAGCGCAATAGGTTAAACGTTACCGGTATGCCGTTATCTATCTTATATAAATTAATTTATATACACTAAAATATACTAAATACACGAGTGTTTTTCTACAAATTATACTTGAAGTGCAACCGTCTCGTGTAGGTAAGTCTTATATTTTGTTAGAGCAGTATGTATGTGTAATTGTGTAAAAGCTAAGACAGTTGAAAATTTAAGTTCCTACTGCAACACTAACATTATTTATCATTAACAAAATAAACCATTCTAATAATAGCACATTTCAATTCTATGGATATTTACTTTTGTTGCCGATTGTACATATAAAAAAAGTTCTTAAATGTAGCCGCGAGACGTGAAACAGTACCTAAATAGGCACACTTTACATTCAAAAGGTTTATTATGTTATAGTACCTAATGTACATTAGTAGTCCCGAAATAAACCAGCGTTATACCGCACAACCCTTCATACAAAAGCACCCACGTCCACCGAAACAAAAACGGTAGTGATATGAAGTGACAGATAATGGCTGTTCGTTCACACCACACCCCTTCATTTACCTACCATCCTACTTATTAGTGAAGCAAACGAAGATACATCTAAACTTTCGCATTTATAATCTACATCTACTTTACACTATTATTATAAAGAGGAATGATTTGTATTTGCCCGTGTGTGTGTGTCTGTATGTTTGTAATGAATAAACTCAAAAACTACTGGACTTTCATTCCAAATTTCATGTCTCTAGTAAGTCAGATATCTAATAAGTCAGTCAGGACTGGACATTGAATTTTATATACCTTTTTTTTTTTACGTAGGAAATACGCGGGAAACCCCGCTTATCTTTATATACGCGTCTATAATATTAGTAGGGCTAGCTGTGTCTCGCGTTTTCACCCGCGTACGTCCCGTAATTTCGATAAACCCTAGATCTATGTTGATACGCTAATATTCTAGGGTTTCAAATTCAGATTCATCAATATATAAAATCATTAGGTTAGTTCTTTCTTAGCTCTATCTAAATTACAATTGAACTAAATTGGGACACCAATCGCAAGATCGTTGTCCTAATATAATACAGGAGGTGCGTGGCAGGTATTCTACAACTCAATCGTCTTTATATCGCCTCAAAATTGTTAGATTTATCCTGAAAACAATTCGACAATTTTTGGAAATTTCGCAAAGTTGTTTTTTGTAATAAGTATCTTGAAAAATTACCAAATTGCTGAATCGTTTTTAAGAATCTAGAATCAAACAATGCTGAGGCGATTTTGGGACAATTTACATATACCTACCTAGAATAGGTGCACATCACAAAGAACACACTCTCTAAATGTCATGTCTCTAGGACTAGCGGTTTGGGCTCTGCGTTGATATATAGATCAGTCTGGACTTTGAATTTTATGTATGTAGAAGAAGATAGATAACTATTACATATTTTGGGTTAGTGGATTATCCATACACGTGCAGATAAACCTACTTTTTTTTTGTTTAGTTTGTTTAATTATGATATGTTTCATAGTGTCAATAATTATTGTATTTTCTTTTTAAGCATTTTTAATGGCCTACTAAGTTAGATAAACGTGATTTTATTGCACAATCGGAAGCCGTCGTATATTAAACGTATTATAGTAGGTAGGAAAAAATCACGTTTGTTGTATGAGAGCCCCACTTTTAATTTTTTCCTGCTACTAGCATTTGTTGTAACGGCAACAGAATACATCATCTGTACAACATTTCAACAGTCTGGCTATCCTATCACGGTTTGTGAGACATGAAGCCTGGTGACAGGCGTAGTATCTACAGTGTCACCAGGCGACATGTCTCATGCATGAGCCTGGTGACAGACATACGGACACTAGAGTCTTATTTATAGTGAATTCTAAGTAATTACTTGTCTAAGTAATATGTCTGTCACATTCTCGTTGACGTTAAAAATCACTAGTAAAAGCCAGACAGGACATTACTTAGCCAAAGTAATCACTTAGATTCGTCTATAAATACGGGTGTTACACTCGTATCTGTGGACTAATCTAAGTGATTACATTGGCTAAGAAGCAATGCCCTGTCTCGCTCTTTTGAGTGATTTTTAACGTCAACGAAAATGTGACAGACACATTATACTGAGACAAGTAATTACTTAGAATTGTCTATAAATACGGGGGTTAGTAAAATAGTCCCGGTTTATACATATCCTTTGGGGTGCTTTGGGTACAGGACCCTTATAATAAGCTTTTTTTTAATCTAAAGATGTTCTACGTCGTAGCTATAGTTCGTAGCGTAAAGTAAAAATGATGAACTTATATTGCTACTAGTATATAGGTACAAATTACTTCAATATTAAAAAAAAAGACGCCGAGTTTGGTTTAGATTGGGGTGGAAAAGGGGTGGAAAAGAGGATTTTCTTTTTATATAGAGAGTCACGTGTTAAATACCGCGATAATAAAATGCATGAGAAATGTGCTTCTAAGTTGAAGGGGCTGACGAAATAATGTGAGACATCGCAGCATCTACTGTACTTTCCTTTCATAATAATCCAAATAACTTTGGAAGTACATAAAACATAGATCTGTATCTGTATGTTATGGAATTCACTGGTCCGTGAGTGAACGGTAACATGAAAGAAGAAATCAAGGTCATGAGGTGTCTACAGTGCAATGGCTTCAGAAGGTAAACGCCACGAATTCTTAGTTAAAAAGCTTTCTGATTAAAACAATTAAGTAAGTAGGTAATTATAAAATGTGATTGATTAAAAATCATTGTTGCGAGATATTTTTTTAGTCTAATAAAACCGGCATCTACATATTCTACAATTAAAATGCCTCTAACATGCCCGAGCCCGTTCAAAACTTCACTAAAGCTTTTTTAGTGTTTATCTCTTGCAGATTTACCAACAATTGCTTCACTGTTGTCAAAAAAAATAACAGTGCTGAAGCATAATAGGTATGTTTCAGTTATTTTAATTGTTGGAGACTTTTTTCCTTCCTGTATAAAGCTCGTAAACAATTTCGCGGGATAAGAGGCTAATGGGTATAATTTAGTCTTTTTTAAGCTAAAATATTTTAACTATAATTTTATTTTATACCTAGGCATTTACGTTATATACATACCTACCTACCTACATTAAAGTACCTACTTTTACATATAGACAAAAGGAGATCAATAGAGATCACCCACGTGTGGTGTAAGGTTGGTAATTTGGAGGATAAATGGGTAAAAGGTTGATTATGTACGCATTGTATAATGGTATATAGTTATACCTATCTACTACAAGGTAGTCTCATGTATCTAAACTGTATTGTATGTATCGACGGACCACACGTTGTCAGTAAGACAAGATCGAATTCTGCAACTCGATACTCATTGCAAGCACCACAAATAGCGCTCTGCAAGTACTTCTGTAAGCTCTATTGTAGAGTGATCTTTAAAATGTGTTGTTAAATAAAATAACTTACCGTTACATGCATTCCCTGTCGGCTGTTCATGCTGATGCATTGCTCGAAGCACCGTGTTAAGTGTGAAGGATCGCGCCCTTTCATGTCACAAGCGAGACTGAAGCGCGCGGCCGGCTTGTGGATACCGCTGAAACACTGAGCCCTGCCCCGCGCCCCGCCGTTCGGTACCCGCATGCGCGTCCTCAATCAGACCTTGTTCTTCTAAGCAATCAGCTAATGAATGACTCCACTCAGGCAATACAGACGTGACAGGTGATGGATACGCTTCAACTTATGGGTTCTTTAGGTATAAAGATTGGTTTTAAGTATACCTACTTAATAGTGATGGGCCGACTAGTCGGCAAATTGTACAGACTAGTCGTCAACTAACAATTATTATTTATTGAATTAGTAGACTTAGTAGTACAGTTAAAAGATGGGTAGACAGAAAAACGGTAGCAGACACTTTAAATGTCTAAATGTAAATCAGCTAACTTCCTTTTTTTTTAACTATATTTTGGAAGTTTTAATGAGGACTAACCCGAATAACTCCGAATTATAATGATTTGCATTGCCAGTCCACAAATTGCCACTAGTCGGCAATATTTAAACCGACTACCGGCTAGTCGGCAGAAACCATAATCGGCCCAGCTCTAGTAGGTAGGTAGGTACTGACCTGGTATCTATGAAAGACGAAGAATGCTAACTACCAAAGATTAAGGTCTAATTGTGTTACGTAAGTAGGTACGGCAACTTTTTAGAACATATTCCTTACTACCTATTTGTGCCCCGCTTCAAAAGTAGGCTCTATGTCCTTCTCCAAAGTCCATGGATCCTCTATATCAAAAATACTTATATCAGTTCAGCATTTAAGGCGTGAAAGCGTAACAGTCAGACAGAAGAGTTACTTTTACATTTATAATATTAGAAAGAGTAAGATAACTAGAGATTTGAAACGTAGTCTAAGCCGCGTTTCCACCGCCGGCAGAGCGATATGTTATTGGTCCGTTTAATACTTATACAAATAATAATAATAAAATATAATAATGTAATCCTAATCTAAAATACGATGCAGGTCATGCAGGTCCCGGCAAAAAAGTTGGAAAATTTGTACTTGGAACTTAGACTTGGAAAGGGAAAGTTCGCGCAGTACATTTTACATGCGAGTTCTATGAAAAATCGACTTCTGCGCATCCGCCATTTTTTTCAACTAATTTGCCGGCCACTATTACAAATGGCGAGTTTCCGCCGCCGCGACACGTGTCACGACACGACGACCCTAGATAGCGAACCGCGCTTGCTCCGCTGCCCGGCCATCAGGCGCCTTAGTCACTACAATATGGACGCAAAGGCGCGTTTCCTATGTTTGATACTTCGCGCGCCCGTGTCGTCGCGTCGTCGCAACCGCCCCAGCATTGAATAGGGTTACCTACCCCATCTCTTCCCGTGGGTGTCGTACAAGGCGACTCAGGGGTCTGAAGGGATCAAGCAAACCGTAAGTTCTCCCCGCGCGGTGACGGATAACCTGCTTGATCTCTAGGAGGGTTGGTGTCAGGCAGGCGGCCGGGCGTAAAAATATTGTCAATTCTGCAGAAGATATGGTCATACCTTACCAACTGCGCCGACCGCAAATAATTTGGGATTTAGCGTACCCCGGGCTCCCGAGGGTACACCGGCCGGGAACATCGCTCGGATGAGAAGCGACTTTTGGGCTGATTTAATTGAATTACACCGAGGACTCTATCAGCGTTCCTCAAATTCATAAAAAGTAGAAGCTTACCGTAGAGCCAATATTACGAACTACCGGTCAACATAAAACAATGCACTAAAGTGTGCCCATAAAAGTTTACGATATAATCCTTTCAACCTTCAAACAACCTTGAACTTACGTAAAGCGACCAATAAAAAATAAGCTTATAAAAGTAACTCGTATTTGTACAAACATGTCGTAAGTAGTAGTAAGTATTGATTTCAGGGATTTCGTAAATCCTTAGGAATATTACGAAATCCCCAGGGTTAAAGTTCTGCTATATATTTGAATAGGTCTTACTCAATCTTACTACAATCTTACTCATAGAACTGGACTGGCCTCTTAGTAAGAGGCTATGAAGGAGAAGAAAGGTCGTGATTTCAAACTCGTCTCTGACAGACGAGCTTCACCTGTTCCAAAGTCAAACTGTTCGGGAAATTACTTACACACCTTTATAAACCCGGCCAAGTGCGAAACTCGCGCAGGAAGGGTTCCGTACCACTATCACAATTGGGTACAGAATTCGAACGTTTGTTGTATGGGAGCCCCTCTTAGATATTTGTTTTTATTGTAGCGGCTACCGAAATAAATCTTCTGTAAAAATTTCAACCGTCTAGCTATTACGGTTCATGAGATACAGCCTGGTGACAGACGGACAGACAGACAGACAGCGAAGTCTCAGTAATAGGGTGCCGTTTTTACCCTTTGGGTACGGAACCCTAAAAACATGGATCAAGATTCGAACGTCGATAGTTGTTAGAATACCCACGATAGGTAATCTAAGCTTAAACTACAGTGGATTCACTTTTGGTCATGGACCTATATTTATACCTACATATATCTATATCTAACTATATCAGAGGAGTATTGGAGTAAAAACTAAAAGTAAAAAATTAAGATACATACAGTATTTTTCGGATTTTATTTATTGATATAAAATTAAAAGCGACCATTATTACAGCATAATTTATGTATATTTACTTATCTTAATTTACTCATATTGTATAGTATTCGAACGAGAAAATTATAATGGTTCCGAAAGCTTTGTATGTAGAGACTTACACCGGATTAAAATAGACAAGATACTTAAACATCCAAAACTCAATGCTCGCGCTGGGATTTGAACCCACGCCCTGCGCTTAAAATTTACCACAAGCATTGAATTTTGGGGTCAACTTTTTACTTATAAGTTTCCGAAGTGAGTTTCTCTAGAAAAGGTAAGTCTTGACGGTCATAAGCTTTTTAATTTTAAAGCCTCCAATTTGAACTTGATTTTATAGGGATTAAAAAAAACAATGGACACAAAATACATAATCGTCTTATAAGGAAAATAATTTTATAACAGTTTAAACCGCATGTAGCCAAGTAGCGCCATCTAGGTGACAATTTCAGAACCAGTATATTTTCTTTTCATGAATTTCCCCATAACATACTGTAATTTAATGCTATGTATGATTAACATGAGTTAAATAATGTTGCAATGTAGAAATTGAAGCGAGAATTCATAATGAAGATCATAATTCAATAAACTTTTAGTAAGAACTTACTAAAACTTTGTACATGCTGTAAAATTGTTAATAAAATTTATAATTCAAACTGAATTGATAAAGCATTAAATTTACACTAAAACCATTTATATTAATTATGTATATTATGTATGATTCACTTGTAAGTAAATTATTTATAAATAGGTTAATATAATTATAATTACATACAAGGTCTAGCTAGAATCTCTAGTTTGTTAGTACAATTAGTAGATATCTATTATTAATGTAGGTGGTAAAGGCTCTAGTATAGTTTTTTCGTATAACAAACGGTAACTTCGCTTCGTAATTCGTTAGCTCGTTTGCATTAGATAGACGCGAAAATTGTATGGAAACTTGAAATTCGCACCTAGCGGACGTTACATGAAACTTAAACTTTTTCTATGTTTTTATATTACAAAACAGTATACACAAAGCCTTAGTAAATGGCAAGTTCAAAGGATGAATTCATAAGAAATTATAAAAAATATACATGCGATTTATATGAATTTACATCAAACACAAAAAAAATAACTTTATTTTCTAGTGTTTACCAGTTTTTGAAAAGTCTTTCTAAAATGTTCGTACCCGGCGGGATTTGAACCCGCGACATTAGTCGCGGGTTCAAACCGCGATTACCATTAGGTAATCCGAACCAGCGCGTTTGACCGCTTCGCCAAGGGAACGCCAAGTCGAAATTTATTTTTTGGAAGCATTTTTCAAAAACAAAGTAATAACATTTTTTTACTGTTTCTTACACTATTCAATACCACATTGCCTTTGACTGGACTAGCTTTTTAGAGTGCTAGCTATGTTAAAGCAGCATTTTTTTAAATTTTTTACTGTTTTATACAAAAACTATTCCACAATCAATATTACTGCGTGGCTTATCAATACCTTTGTGTATTTATTCATAAAAACATAAAACATTGCAAAATGTATGGGAACTCTAAAAAACTATTCCTGTATTCAATCGCATTATAAATATATAAGCTGGCATCTGCATTAGGCATTTCTCTAAGCTGCATTTACTATACCCTAAATGTATGATAGAGTATTGCTATGTCATATCCTCTTAAACTTTATACCAAGGTAGACATGAGTCATCAAATCATGTAATAGTAACCAGCGTTGTTCATCGAATACATCAATTTGTATGTACCTTTATGGTGAGTAATATCTAATAACATTAGCTACTTATATCTAACAATTTAAAGTCCAAATATATACAGAAATGTTTGATGAAGCTTGTTGGCATTTGGGTATACAATTACAAGTCCTGTTAACAACTTTTAAATTAAAAAAAGAGCTATTTTAATGTGACCTAGATTAGAGTCAAAAACAGCCAGACTGACAGACAATCAATTGATAAGAGTTCTAAATATGTTCTTGAACCCTAAAAATTAACAAAAATGATTTAATTTTTATTAAAACTTAATATTAATTTGTCCGTGGTCGAAATCACATTTTGACGGGTATTTTAAACATATTGCTTTAATTCAGCTGTGTTATCACAGCTGCAATGTTCAGGTATGTTAAAACGAAGTCAAAATGTGTCAATTTATAATGAATATTGTATATAATTGAAACATAAAATAAATGTATAGGTGTGATGCATTAATAGTTTTGACCCTAATTCCTCATTATGTGTCTGTTAACATTATCACATTTAATTTAAAAATAACTGATACCTATAACAATAATGAACTTTAACATTACTATAATATAGACAATAAAACAAGGATATCACATATTATAACCAATATTAGTACTAGATACACTATACCCCCCTATGTGTACCATTCTTCCCAACATCGATAAACAGTAGTCACTGTTGTTGGAACAAAATGCAGAAGTTTTATATTAACCAAAGAGCTAAAATTACACTTCATAAGGATAGGCCTCTAGGTAGCAGTATAAAGAAACTATAAAATTGCAGATTTCAAAAACCTAAATTATTATTTTTATTACAATTTCAGTTCAGTTCATGTTTAGTTTATGCAGGATACCAAGATGCAATGCAGTTAATAAGAAAAGTATGATTTGCTTGCATCTATTTAATAAGTTTCATACACTGCTAGCTAAAGGTTGGTCCTTACCAAGTAATTTATAGGACTTTGATATTATCTAGTCAAATATAAAGCTTGACATACTTCTAGCAAGAAGTGTGTCAAGCTTTTATACTTGGCGTATTCAACTACAGATAACAGATGAAATATGATACTGGCAAAAACAAAGTATTTTTATTCATTGAGTTTCGTAAACAAATTAATTGTACTTATGAGAAACAAATTTAGAAAACCAATCTGTGAAGTGCATTTCAAACCATTTTGCATAACACACAATCTCCCGAAACAATGTGATACCTAATATCTCTATACATTTTTTTACATGATAGTATTATAAAAAGAAATATTTCTTACAATATAATGTTATACTAATATGTATTTACTTTATAAAATTCCATATCTAATATTTTTCAGCTTGAAGTGTAGCAAGGCCTAGCACGCACAGTTGTCCCCATCTCTGTTACGTCCGTTCTCGTTGGCATTTAGCTTGATCTGGTCCGGGAACTCGTTGTACAGCTCGGCCTCTGTCTCCTGAGCGAGGGCGTTGCGGGCGATCGTCTGGAACGCTAACTCCACATTTACAGCTTCTTTGGCACTAGTCTCGAAGTATGGGATGTCATTTTTGCTCTGACACCACTGCTGAGCGCGCTTGGCTGACACAGCCCTGTTGTCCAAATCGACCTTATTACCTAGTATTACGAAGGGGAAATTATCGGGGTCTCTCGGTGACGCTTGAATCAAGAACTCGTCTCTCCAACTCTCCAAGGATTTGAACGTGTTGGGGGCAGTTACGTCAAACACTAATACGCAACAATCCGCCCCGCGGTAGAACGCCACTCCCAGGGATTGGAATCTCTCTTGGCCTGCAGTGTCCCAAATCTGCATTGTGACGATCCTGTCGTCTACAATTACCTCTTTCGTGAGAAAATCTGCGCCTATTGTTGCCTTGTACTGGTTGGAAAATTTCTTGTTGACAAACTGATTCATTAGCGAAGTTTTACCAACACCGCTGTCGCCCAGGATGATCACCTTCAGCAGGACCTTTTTCCTTGAAGACATTTTGCACAATAATATAAAGAATCGTAGAAAATATTTAGGTTTTTCTCACTCTTTGTCTGCACTTTTGACATGAAACGAAATAAAAAATTATGAAATGCGTCACCTGATTCCACAGATAACAAAATTTAATATTGGTTAACCTACCAATAACAAAACTTAATATTATTAAAACATTTAGCACAAATTTATTGAGGGCATGGTAAAGATATTTAGCGTGTAATCTATTTAATGTTTCAGTATAGCTACGTATCTATAATTTGTAATTATATTCTACTACTTATCAAGTGGGGTTAAAAACTAGGTCAAATTTAATTAAATGTTCACGGAATAGACCCTTCAGCTGATGACTAGTGAATATTTTTAGTCTGTGGTATCAAGCCATCAAATATTTTTGAATTGAGTGAATGATTCACTACGAAATCTGTGGTCGTGGTCGTCGTCCTCCTTCGCCAGCGCTGATTTTGTGATTCATAAATTTTTCTAAAAAATAATTTTAATTATTTATAGTTTTCACATTCAGAGTGGTAATAAAACTAGTGTTAATAGTGATGACTTAATTTTACGCGAGGTTAACAAACTTCTCGTCAAAAACGAAAAGCCAAAAGGTGAGGGTTAACAAAATGTGTAAAAAGTGATCCGTTAGTTGACATCGTAACTTTGTTTTAACATTCTATATCTTGTAGATGGAGAATAATTTGAGTCGTAGTGGCAGCCGATCCAGCTCGGTCTGCGAGCTGGAAAAAGATTTCGGTGATTTGGAAATTATGAAAACTAGGGCGAACCGACGTAATGTAATGTTACGAGCGCAACCAGCGCGGAAAGCTAAACGAGTCAGATTTTTTCGAAACGGTGATAAATTCTATTCCGGTGTCATAATTCCAGTCTTGCCAGAACGCTACAGGTGGGTAGAACATCAGTAATTTACTTTCCAACTAAGTTAAAATTCTTGTTAGAATGATTCGGGACTTTCACTTTTAACCATATAATTATTTAGGACCTAGATAACTGCATGCCGTATTCAGCAGTTACCCATAGACATACTAAGATAATAATGTATATGCAGTACCTTTTGATTCCTTCTCTTTGTTGTATTATCTACAGCATGACATACACACTGTTATCAAGCCTAAATCATCTTATCATAACTTTAAATTCAGTACTCTTTTTAGCCCTTTACTATTCTGTTTTCCTTCAATATCTTCTATTGTAAATTAACACATTTGCAATAAAAATAATAAACAAAGATAATTACTGCATATTTATCACTACAGGGATCAGATAAAGTAACCTTTACGGCTATGATGTTATAGTAGGTTAATATTTTTCATAAACATTGCAATTTATAAGGTCCTATTTGAACTTACAATTAAGCAGTTTTATAAGACACAATCATCGAATCAAGCTAATGTTGAATAATCCTTTCTGCAATAATCTGAGAGTTTTACTCACTGTTTATTTCTGTAGATATTTATAATCATAGTATTGTATATGTTAGTTAAGACTAATTCCCCTTTACAGATCATTTGATAGCTTAACAGCAGATTTGACAAGAGTATTAGTAGATAATGTCACTCTTCCAAGTGGGGTTCGGACAATTTACTCTCTTGAGGGTAGAAAAGTATGTTCATTTACATAAATATTACTTGGAATTGCTTAATGACTTTCAAACCAATTAACAACCATTCATATTTTCTTTAGATTGGAAAATTAGATGATTTGGAAGATGGACAGTCCTATGTCTGTAGTGGTTTCGGTGAGCCATTTAAGCGGTTGGACTATGAGGCTAGTGCGGTGACACCACAGTCGTTCAGACTAAGCGGTCCTGAGTCACCGGGGAGTTTTACTGACAGTGCAAGTCCGTCTCCAGCGAGGGCTAATAATAGGTTGTCTCGGTATTTGCAGGTGAGGTACTATTTTAGAAGTAACTAAACTATGCTTGGATGGTCTAACTTTAACAATTCCTTTTGGGGTCACGCACTTTAGGCTGTGTGACCTAGTCACAGTATAGTTCATACTATCTATAGCCTCAGAGCCATGTAGCCTCAATATTATTCTAAGTTTCATCTGTCATTATTTAAAATATCCAAATCCAGTGAAATATTTCAGCATGAAAGATTAATGAAAACAAACTCAGACAGTCTGACAATGCAAAGGTTGCCTGGAAGAGACGCAAATTTGACCTCTACTATATTATAATTAGTAGTGATGCGCCGAGTACCAGTTTTACCGAGTAGCCAAGTACCGAGTATTACTCGGTTCAAAATTTACCGAGTCGAGTACTCTGCCGAGTTACTCGGTTCATTTAAATAACCGCGAAAACAAGTTACAACGCGCTCCAGAAGAGGCGCAACACGCGAGGCGACTCAAAGCAAGCAGGTTTTCTTCTTTACTAGCTGCGCCTGCGGTTCATCATCATCATCATCCGAGCGATGTTCCTGATGGGAACATCTCATCATCAACACTCTCGGGAGCCCGGAGTCTGCTATCCTACTTTTACGTCTCTACTTCGCACGATCTTTGGCATCCCGTGTAGTGAGGCCATTTGCACGCATATCTGCTCTCTCGCCGTCAAGCCCGCCTTTCTTGAATATTCCCAATCTGCTGCGGTCGGGCGGAGGCGTCATAGCAAAACATTTGTTCCCTACCTAACTACCCGGACCATAGCCGGCCGTAAACGCCATTCTTGCATGGTCATTGGCCATTCTTCTCGGGCATGAAGGCTGGCACTGATGCCGGAGTTTCTGACGCGGTCTTTTCGCGTCATTCCACACATCCAGCGCAGCATTTTCATCTTCGTGAAACGCAGCTCCTGCTTATGTCGCTCAAGCACTGGCCACTATCACTATCGTACAAAAGGACAGGTCTAGTGATCGTTTTATACACTTGTTCCTCTTAGTTCAACCGGTATTTTGGGGTCGCAGACGATAACAGTTACCTCTCGACACTTAGCCCAAGCTGCCGAAACACGAGACTTGACGTAGCAACCGATGTCGCCGGCCGGACGCAGCGCAGGAAGCACAAATCCCAAGTACTTAAACTGGTCTGTCCGTTTGACCATATGACCGTCTACATTGGTGTGCTATCTACATGCACAAAGAGGGGTGAGCCGCCGGGAAGAAGGGTGGGTGCAGTCGGAAGACCAGCGCTGCTGCTATGTTATTTTACACTAGCAGCAGCATTATGCTGAGGCTGCGCCTATTCGGGCAGCGCACTAATCTCTACGTATATTTTGTTATTATCTTTATTGTGTCTGTAATGTTATTTAATTTTTTTCTTTTTTGTTATTTAGTTGTGTGCTTGTCTGAATAAATATATTTTCTTTCTTCTTCTTTCTTCTTTCAAAGTGGCCATAGACACTTTGGGCGTGTAGATAGCGGGTCCTTTAAGAAGACCGAACTAGCGTTTGAGGACACGATCTGTCTAAAACAGATCCCTGACGATTGCTCTTGGGAGTAACCTGACGGTACAGCAACCCCTTATCAGGCGTAATCAGTGGCAGAAGTCCTTGATTCGGAAGGAGTTCCGATGTCTGCACCTCTTTATACTGCTTATTTAGCAGCTCGTGGGAATATGAGTGCCATCTCTCTTTCACCACGAGGTCCTCGTATAGCAGGTTGCCATCGGGATTTTTTATACTGCGGCACATGGATATATCCTGCGCCGCTTTGATCCCAGAACATGCCTACTTATAAATAAGCTTCTGCCCTTCAGACGTTTCCAACTTATCGTACAATGGCTGTCAGTGGTGCTGTCTGTCTCTGGCTACTGCTCTTTTTGTGGCACGTTTGGCGGACCTGTACACGTCGCCATCTTCAGAAGAGTTAGACGCTTGCCACTTTACCAGCTTATGTGTCGATATAAAGTTCTTTAGCTCTGTACCTTTGTGTTAAATTTCATCTAAATTGTTACCCGTTAGGAAGCCAAAGCTGTACACAGATGAAATCCTACACAGTTATAAATATTTATATATACCCGAGTTACTCGGCTCATGAACCGAGTACCGAGGCCGAGTACGAGTAGTAAAAAACTGCCGAGTACCCGAGTAACGAGTACTCGGCAGAGTACTCGGCGCATCTCTAATAATTAGGTTTTTTTTATATTATCTGTTCCATTCTCTGTAATTTTTGGTACAACAAAGCATTGATCTGTAAAGCAGACTAAATACAAGATTCAATAGGTAGGTATAGGTATTCTAAATGTTTATAAATTGTATGTATTTTTTTAGTCAAATGGTAGTAGCAACACTACCGGCAACGGGACAGCGAGAGTGAGCCCTGCAGGTGACAACGTCGTTCGACCCAGAATAGTTACAATTATAAGAAATGGAGTTAAACCTCGGAAGGTGAGTTTAACATTGAAATTTACTTATTATCTTCATTAGTAAACACCTAAAAAATATGCACAATTGTATCCAAAATCCTGGACCATTAGTTTCAACTACATACATACACTAGTGGTTTCAATTACGTACCCATTAGTTACAAATACGTATCATTAGTTTCAACTACACACGTACCCTAGTGGTTTCAATTACTTACCCATTAGTTACAAATACGTATCATTAGTTTCAACTACATACATACCCTATTGGTTTCAATTACGTACCCATTAGTTACAAATACGTATCATTAGTTTCAATACATACATACCCTGTTAGTTTCAATAACGTACCCATTAATTTTAATATATACCATTTAGTTTCAAAATTTCAGTTCAACAACATTGTAATTGCAAACAATAGACTGAACGGCAATAAAAACTTTTTTGACTCAAAAATGTATGGAAAACGGTATTTTCCAAGCAAAATGTAACGTCAAATTATGAAATTAAACATTCATTTTTTTGATAACTTTAATACGAGAAAAGCCCATCTAGACATTTGAGAACGTTAATGTGCCAACATTTTCAACTTTTACACGATATTGATGCATTTAGTACTTTAAAATTCAATTACGTGCAACCACAAAGGTCAAAACTGTGCTACCGATTCGTCTATTAATAATAGATAACATCCATCGTAGTGTCTAATGCACTTGATTTATTAATGCCCATTAAGATTAAATTTAATAGCGCCGATAGGATTTATTGGTTCAGGGATTTAGTGGGTAGCGGATATCTACTTTGACTTAGACTTTGTATTTGAATTGTAAAATATGATTTGACAAATTTTTCTGAAGAAAAAATGTCAAATACAAAGAACCAAAACGTCAGATTGTAGTCTGAAATTAGAAGACGTATAGCTAAGCCAACATCATCATCCAAGCGATGTTCCCGGTTGCATCCCTCTCGAGAGGCCGGGGTCCGCTTTCCTACTTTTACGTCTCCACTTCGCACGATCTTCAGCATCCCGTTTAGTGAGTCCATTTGCACGCATGTCAGCCCAAATGACGTTAAGCCAGCATTTCTTTGACTTAGCTAAGGACTTCCTCTGATCTTCTTTTCGTATAGTGGTGTGGCTGACTTAGGTAAGAGTTTTGAAACCGTCCTAAGGACTCTAGCTTGACCTAACGACTGCTGTCAGATATAGCAGCGAGACCAACTGCTTAACTTGCTTAACTGCCTTAGATTAAATGGGATTTAGTATTAGCACTGTTTCATATTCTATTCGTTATTAAACCATTTGATTTCTATCCTAAAACACCTATACATGTCACATAACTGCTGCGCTCAGCACAGTAAAATTTAAAAAATAATTTCCTACCACATTTGACTAGTTATTTCACTTTGATCTTAAATATTTTGATAGGAATTGTTTTACATATTTAATTGATCAATTTTGCGTCCACGTGCGACAATATTACATGGATAGACGATAGCTTAGCTAACCCTGCACCCTGTGTCCCCCGGGTGGTTATAAAAAACTACGATAGAAATAAGCGAATAAATTGTATAAGTGTGGTAGATAGAAGACTTGTTTTGTATTGTCTGAACTTTAATAGAAGTAGTCTCTTCTAGCAAGCAAGATAGTTAGATTATCTTGGTGATAAATTTCTTTGTCACATGACACTTGGACGGTTTTATTGGAGTTCAGTCAATACAAAACAACTCTTCTATCTACCACACTTATACAAATATACATTTTATTCGCTTATTCCTTCGGAAGGCACGTTAAGCAGTTGGTCCCGGTTGTTATCTCTGATAGCAGTCGTTAGGTCAAGTTAGAGACCTTAGGGCGATCTGAAAACTAACACTAGGTGAGCCACATCACTACACGAAAAGAAGAAGATTCGCTTATTTCTATCGTAGTTTTTAAACTCGCTTAGCAGCACCACCCGGGAACACGTTCAGGGTTATGGTGGTTTTAATACTTTGTGACATCAATATGACCTAATTATTCGCATGTTTCATATTATCATACGATTAAATATATAAATACAAATATAACGTACCTAATCTATGGTATATTCATGTAATATTGTCGCGCGTGTTCTAAACTAGCTATCAACTGATATAAATACCTACATATCTGTCATCATCACATCAAAAACGGGACTCGACCCATTTAACGTCCAAGTTAATGACCCCGCGTTTCCCTCGATCCGCACCTCAGTCTATGGTGATAATTAATTCACGCAATTATGATATTACTCCTATAACTCGTACATCGAAGTTGAATGAACTTAAATTACTATTTAGAGTTCCGTACCCAAAGGGTAAAAACGGTACCCTATTATTAGCACTTCCCTGTCTGTATCTCTGTCACCGGGCTGTATGGTGACAGAGAGACAGGCACGTGGTGTTTATAACTTTTATGTACATATTTAAAAACATATGTAATAAATACCACGCGATTAAAACCGACAAATGACTGTAATTTCTATCCGACATCGCGCAAACAGAAGAAAAATCTAGGGTAAAATAAATTATGTAAGTCTATAATGGTGCAGAATCCTTCGTGCGCGAGTCTGACACGCACATGGCCGGTTTTGCATCCAAACTAGACCTGCCTGACTGTGCTAATTAGGTACTTAGTTCGGTAGTTATCTATAGTAAAACCTGAAATAATCTTACTAAAACGGTGAATAGTGAATACCCCTCTACGTCTTGCAAAATATGTACAATTGTAGTAAAATAGTAATATGCCTTATTTGCATTAATCCAAAAATAGTATACCTACTTAAATTTCATTTGCGTAGATATGTCTATATGACTTTTCACAGTCAATATAACTAATTATTATTCAAAGATATATAATAAAATATTTGCATACTACCTATCGATCATAGTAAATAGTTGTTTATGCCCCGGGGTATTGAAGCCCTGTATTATATGTAGAGGGCGTCATATTGAATCCAAAACGTACGAAGGACTAGAGAGCTAACTCCTGAGCGTAGCGAGGGTGTTAAACATTTTATTCTAGAGCGCAACGAGGCGAAACCACGAAGCGCAGCTACTATAGTCATAAAATGCTTCACTTACAGCACAATGTATCTATCTATCTTCTTATATATAAAAATGAAACGTTTTCCGTTGTCACGACATCACGCGTGAACGGCTGGACCGATTTGGCTGATTTTTTTTTTGTAGTTTTCTAATACTCTGTACAAGGTTCTTACGGAAAAAAATATTAAGAAAATCTCTCAGAAAATTTACGCTAAGGCGGTACGAAGTTCGCCGGGTCAGCGAGTTGTTTGATAAATGTAGGTACAGATTGATCAATAAACACGGTGTTAGAACAGAGGAAGTGGCAATACGTGTTTTCGGTTTAAAGATAAGATATGCCGATGATAGATAGCTAAACTAACATAAACAAACACGTCATATTCAGCTTAAGTAGGTGCTCGTAAAATGAGTAGGTAGGTCTAGTGGAAGTTGGAAAATATATGGCCTAAAAGTGCTGTTTCGAATTCTTACATATAACGTTGCCTTCGATTGACAATCCTCAGGATGTCAATCCTGACGAAGAGACCTGTAAAGGTCTCGAAACGTTGAGCATTGAAACAATGCTAAAAGTAACAAACACAACGCGATTCAAACCAAAAAATTAGTTTAATTTCAATCCAACATCGCGGAAACAGAAGAAAAATCTACTTATTAAATGTTATAGAATCTTAGGGACAAACACCTTCTATAAATTGCATACAATTTCACACACGATCAACAGGATTATCAGTATTAAGTTACAGCTTGCGGTTAAGTGAAGGGCTAACAAAAAGGTATCGAGTATCTCGATTATCCTGAGTGTCTCGATTATCCTGATTTTGTAAGTCACAAGTTTTTATAGTAGGTACATCGCTAAGCGACTTCCGCACCGAAAACAATCGATTCGGCTATTGTCTTCTCTGGCAAAATCAACCGAAAACAAATCGATACATGTACGTAACCGGTATCTCAAATTTTTTATTCCATTGTTGCGTTTAACAAAACCGCTTTACAATTTACCTACTGTTGCTAAACTTTGTTGCAATGCATCAGTTAAATGTTTAGTTTCACTTCGCAAGATCAATCGTTTCAGCGTAATAAATAAATCGTCATTAACTATCATTTAGTAAATAAACCTCGGGCAGCGTTCATGTTTAGAAAGCAAAATGCTTCTCGTGTCGGATACGTTTAGAGTATCATTATTGCAATTGGTATTGTTCATGTTGGAAAGAAATATTGGGAATGACTAACTATCGTTAAATTGGTACAGCTGACAAACAAATACTTATACAGTACTAGTTGCGCCCCGCAGTTTAGTCCTGATCCCGCGAAAATATCGAGGTCAAAAGTAGCCTATGTTACTCCTCGATAATGTAGCTTTCTTTTGGTGAAAGAATTTTTGAAATCGGTTCATGAGTTTTTGAGTTTATTCATTACAAACATACAGACAGACAGACACACACACACTCACACCCACAAATCTTTCCTGTTTTCTTTTATAATAATTATTATAGATTAGTGTAGATAATTATGTATTAGTGTAGATATAGACTAGCTATGTCCTGATCCCGTGAAAATTTTCAAAAATCCTCAGTCATCCAGGACAAAGCATTTTATAGATATAGATTGTAAAGGGAGAAATAAATCTACATAAAAATCCTCAAGTATAGAGCCGAACAGTTTAGTAGTTTTCATGTTAAGAAATAAAAACAAACCTTACTTACTAGCACCATGGCATTTTTTGTAATAAAAAATAGGAAATAGGATACCATTTCCTCCGCCTACTATTGGGAAGAAAGTCACTTGTTCATAAATATATCATACGTCCATTCTAAAACTTTTGTTTCTATTTATACAGTTTTCATGTAGGCAGTTCCGCTCGCGTGCCCGTAGCTTGTCGTCATGTCGTAATCGTTTCTCCTAATGACGTAGCTTGTGGAAGGTCTGATTGTACAATGGACGGACGGAAATTGTATCCGAACGTATTATTATATGGTTACGGTTCATTAGTATTTGATTAGATCTTTCGGCCTTTACAATGCATGTCTGTGCATGTAACTTCGATGTATTTGAAGTATTCGATGTGCACTTCGGTTTTAGTTGTAGAAGTCCTGATTTCTGTGAAATCTCAAGGTTTAGGCCCTGTAGCCTTGGTCTTAAGTAATATGCTATCACTTGGCCGTCGTAAAATGCGACCAAAAGGGGTTTCTTGGCTTTGGGGACGGCTTGTTACCACCCACTGGCCTAAGACCATATCGTTACTTACCATCACTTGAGGTTGTGGTCAAACGCTCATAAAGAGTAGTCTACAACATATGAGTATGTCTGGAGAGACACTACATACCAATATATCGCAAATGGTTCAGTAGTTATTGTGTGAAAAAGTTTTAAGTAGGTACCTAACAAATTGTAAAATAAATATATTCCGAGACGTTTCAATTTCATTTATAACTAGCTACGCCCCGCGGTGGCACCCGCGTAAGTCCGATCCCGCAGGATTATCAGAATAGAAAGTAGCCTATGTGATATTCCAGATCTTCTGCTATCTACATACCGAGTTTCATCGCAATCGGTTCAGCGGTTCTCCTACTAACTCTGTTATCCTAGTGTACATCTTAATAGTACAGTTGACCTAACCACTGCGTCAACGAATCAATAAAACCATGTAAATATCGTTGGACTATGCACGAAGCAGAATGTTTACAGCACATGTGTTTATAACTATGTAGGTAGGTACCTACACGTTAGCAACGCTTTCACTGAGGAAGTATTAACTGATCTTTTGTTAGAGTTGGTACCTACTGTTGCTTTTGTATGTTTGTTCATAACTTATATTGCAGGACGTTGCACAGTATTGCACACATCGCAGTCTGTCCCCAAAATAAGCAACTAAGCTTGGACTATGGGTACTAGATACTATGGGGTACTTTTTAGGGTTCCGTACCCAAAGGGTAAAAACGGGACCCTATTACTGAGACTTCGCTGTCTGTCCGTCCGTCCGTCCGTCCGTCCGTCTGTCCGTCTGTCCGTCTGTCCGTCTGTCCGTCTGTCCGTCTGTCCGTCTGTCCGTCTGTCCGTCTGTCCGTCTGTCCGTCTGTCCGTCTGTCACCAGGCTGTATCTCATGAACCGTAATAGCTAGACGGTTGAAATTTTCACAGAAGATGTGTTTCGGTAGCCGCTACAACAACAAATAGTAAAAACAAAATAAAACAAATATTTAAGAGGGGCTCCCATACAACAAACGTGTTTCAAAAATAACAAGGAGTTTAGTACAATGTGAGGTCGCTTCTGATTGGTCAGGACAAATCGAGTTGGTCATGGAATTCAAAATGGCTGCCCTATCTGTCAAATATACCAGTCTGCCTTACTTACCAAAGAGTTTCAAAGTTTCAGATTTTCTTTGTGCCAAGGTATTTTTTTTTTTGAGTGATTCGGTCGTTTGATGGGAGTAAGAATCGAAGATAAATATTTCATATTTTTGTATAAAATTTAAAAATTGGTTGTTGTAAACCATTTTAGGGTTCCGTATCCAATTGTGATAGTGGTACGGAACCCTTTGTGCGCGAGTGTCGCACTTGCCCGGTTTTTTGTTTGTTGTAACACTTATAGAAAATACTCACAACTAGAAACATACAAATAGGGTCAGCATAAATACTCGTTCCCGGTGGAAATCGAACCCGCAACCCTCCTTGCGTCGCAACCCGGTGTTCGCCCGACGCGGCATAGAGGTCATCTCGAATAAATACATACGACATCAAAGTAAAGATACCAATTGTTGGTACTTCACCGCAATTTATTGGCACAATACATTTTCCTATTCAATTTCTTAGGTAGGGTACTAAAATACAATTTTATAGTAAAATGTTATGTGCCAATAAATTGAAGTGAATATCAACAATAATTGGTATCTTTACCATAGGTTTGTAGTATTTATTCCAGATGATTTCTCTGGCCATTACCTCTGGTCTTTACCATACAGACATATTGTTAGCACTGCAATTACAACAACATACATTTACAGCATTATATACAAATGTGTAAATAAATAAATACGCCTGAAATGAGGGCACAGTATTTAACCCTTTCATTCATTTATTAAACCTACTTTAGTTAAACTGGTCGAAGTCTCTTTCGCCCATTTGTAAATGACAGATCTACGACTACCTATTGTTAGAGCAGGAAAAACGTGTACTCACTAAATAAGGTTTAATTAACTTTTATCCTACAAATTTATAAATGTGAATGTTTGTGTGTAAGCAAACAACAAACACTACAGAACCGTTTGAGAAAAAAATTGATATTATACAGATATCTGGATTAACACATACTTTTTCATCTCGATATTCCCGCGAGATCGGGAAATGCGCCGGTGAAACCGCGGTGCGCAGTTAGTAAACACATGCATAACCTATCTTTGTGCAGCGCAGTCTGGTAAAAGGGACCATTCCATTGCTGTGTAAGCTACACACTAGCTTCGCCATGTGTTAAAACCTACGTAGCAATGTAGAAGCGACTGTGTGCAGTGGGATGTGCGCCCACCTCATCGCTACTAATTCTAAACTTGTCCCATATTCCACGTATGGGTGTTATGGCAATACCTTTTCTAGAATATCGCCCCAGAATTTGAACCAACGGCCTTGTGTTCATGCGTCGACGCATATATTATAGGTTTACTGCTCAATATAGTATTATCGGCGAGTTAATACTGTGAATGCCTAGAATATAAGGAAGTGAACTGAATGATGCGATGAGATGCGGGTCAGGAAGAGAATAAGTTAGCATTGAATTTTTAAAGATGATTAGGAACTAAGTTCCGCCATTTTCAGATGTCGCTTAACAACAAGAAAAATACACGTATTTACAATGTTTAGGGAAATACTTAGTAACGTTGCGCAATATTTGAGGGCCATTTTGTGTATTAACTAAACCAGACACAGCGGCGTATGTGTCGACCTTTGGTTTATCCAGGTATAGAGGGAGCCTTTGGCGTCGCTATAAAGGCCAGGAGTATCTGGGTTAATAAATAAACAAGTAAATCCTGTAAACGTTCCACAGCGCCATCTAGCCCCATTAGTAGTTTGCTAAGCCCCAAGCTTAGTAAATTACTAAGCTTGTATTATGGTGACTAGACAACGGATGTAATAATTCTTATATTTATTTTTCTTTACATACGAACATAAATATGCATATAGAGACGCATAACAGAAGTCGTAATGGTATGTATTTTTGTGTCCTAGGTATGCAGACTACTCCTAAACAAACGCAACAGTCCAACCCTGGAACACGCGCTGGCTGCGATAACAGAATGCATCAAACTGGACACAGGTTGCGTTAGGAAAGTGTTCACACAGTCTGGCAATGCCGTCACGGCGCTTAATCAGTTCTTCGAAGATGAAGACGTATTCTTTGCTTACGGAATGAGAGGTGAGATCAGTAATCTTCAAATTTGGAGACTAACTTGTGTGTCTATTTCTATTCGGACAACACAAGTTAGAGCGGTGTTGGTCTAGTGGTAGATACCCCGGCTTGCATTCCGAGAGTCGTGGGTTCGAATCCGACCGCGCACCAATGTCTTTTTCTTTAAGAAAAAGGTATGTGCGCTAATAACATCGCTCTTACAGTGAAGGAAAACATCGTGAGGAAACCAACATGTCCTAGGACTCACCACGGTCCGAAGACATGGGATATTCAGTGTTTTCTATGTATCATATGTATGTATTTACAAAAAAAAAAAAGTATAATATGTAGTATATCCGTTGTCTAGTACCCATAGTACAAGCCTAGTGCTTAGTTTGGGCTAGATTGCGCTGTGTGTAACGTCGTGCATTATTTATTTATTTATTTATATTCACATTCCACTGTCTACTGACGAAGTGTTATAACTATGACTTATGAATCCGATATTCCTGCGAGATCGGGACTTACGGCGATGAATCCCCGGTGCGCCGCTAGTATAATAAAGTCCTTATGGTGAGGCCCGAATTTTGATGGTTAGAAGACCTAACGTATAGGGTGTTAGGTCTGTGCCTTGTATATCTAGGTTTTGAGTACTACAAAAATTGTTTTTATTTCTTTCAGAGTGATCCAAGAAGACTTTGAATTAGAATTCGAAGAGAGCAAAGCTGTGTTACAATGTAGAAAAACGCCTATTACTAGAAATTCAAGGTACATAATTTAGCTTATTTATTCGACAATTAATTAACGTTGTATCTTATTTTAGATTTAATACTTCACGGCGAATGCATTTACTGAATAACTTTATTAATCCGGTGTACGGCATATATAAAATTAATCAGACAATGTAACGCGAACAACCAAGCTATTAAAACTAAGTTATTGTTTTTTCAAATGATTTCACACGTTGGCTGCTGTACCCGAAATAACGGAAACACTCATATGCGGCGAAACCCAGGGTGTGTGTTTCTTTCGAAGAGTACAGTGCAGGCCCCTACAACGCAGGCCTCTACAGTGCTTACGTACACCAATGGTGACGCACACGCTACGCGTATTTGCATACATTATGTCAACACGCCACGCGTGTTTTAGCCCACAAATGATACTCCTCTAATATTTACACATAATAGGTGTGTTCCCAGCGTGGACCGACGACATAGTAGCGGTCGCGGGGAGTCGTTGGATGGAGACGGCTCAGGATCGCTTTTTGTGGCGTAATATGAGGGAAGCCTATGTTTAGCAG
>OY292394.1:44079107-44288809 GCA_958496205.1 Idaea biselata | reverse complement strand
AAAGCTTTAGTGATTATTCTCATTTTGGTGCAAACTCCGGTGCAGTATTATTCACTTTAGATTTCTTATTTCACCAACAAAATGATCGTTTGATGATTATAAATGATAAATGTGCAATTCGGCCCCGGTATGCATTATTTAACAGAGAAACGTTTGATTTAGGTGGCTGTTGACTTTCTTCTACTTTTCAGTCGCCTAATAGCCTAATTGTTTCTCCAAAATCGTCATAATTTCTAGATCTCTAAATTTCTATTATAATTTTTTGTTGGCTTTGTGTTTAGAAAACTACTTAGGTTTAATGAATTCTGATATTTATAATAAATGTTTTTGTTTTACTTTATCACTATATTGTGTAAAATACGAGTAATATATATACCTATTATTTAATTAAATGAATGAATTCACACATTATTATTTACAAGAGCGCAAGTTTAATTATAGTTTTTGTATAATACGAATTGCTTTTAGGTGTGTATTTAATTGTTGCTGCTTATACTTACATAATAAACTTATACTGTACCACTAATTCTGATTACATTCCCCATTCTTAAAATAGTTGGTAAACTATGAACCCTAATCGGTGCTAATTGCAATTATACGACAAGCATTATAAGGTATAAGTAATACAAAAATAATAATTGCTATTGATAAATATAGCAAGTCGATGCTGTGTTCGTTTTTCAGTTGTACAAGCTTATTATTAAAATTAGCTAAGGCTTAAGCTTGGCACACCAATAAATAATTTATTTTCATTATTAGATAAGTGCCAAATTCATTTCATATTGTGCTAAACTTGCAGCAAATAATGTTCCTCTCGAATAATGGTTATTTTGTAGCTAAATTAAGTTATACTCAATATTCATGAGTCATATCATAGCATAAACTAATTGGAAACTCACAGAATAAATGCAACCACTAATAACTAGACTGATTTACATTCCTTACACCTGTGCAGTTAAATGGAAGTTTGTTGACAAAATGTGTGTTGTTATTATACATTTGAAAGAAAATTTCGACATTTTACGAATTTTATACAAAAGGAATTTTATATATGAATGACATCAGTTTGATAATGTGACAAGTTTATTTATATTCATCGATTTAGATATACCTAATCAGAATGTTTAAATTAACATATTCAATATGTAGATTAATAGTGTTTGCTTGGTTTGTAATAGATTGCAATCCATTGCATGTCACACATGTTTCATAATTTTTTTTATAATGCATTTAGATAAAAATGAATAAAAGAGATGAATACATTTGTAAAAATATTTGTTTTATTTTTTTATTGTCATTTTAGGATATACCCTGATAACATAAATCCACTTGATCCATTCATCGTTACTTCAGGATGAGTTCTTTCGGGCAAGACCTGTAAAAATTAAATATCTTAAGTGTTATGATATTTGAAAGATTTTAAACAAATATGGTAAAATGGGATAGCTTTAATTACTGTTTTATTTAAATGTTAATACACAGATTGATATTTTATATCCCCCCTTACTTCTTACTAATCTTCTAATATATAAAATTTCCATGTCACAGTGTTAGTTACCGTACTCCTCCGAAACGGCTTGACCGATTTTTATGAAATTTTATTTTCGTATTCAGTAGGTCTGAGAATCGGCTACTATCTATAATTTATAAGGCAAAACAACGTTTGCCGGGTCAGCTAGTTATTATATGAAATAACTCTCTCTCTAATATGCTTTCACACCTAAACCAATTTCGACGAATTTTGGTATATAAATAGGACCTTGAAGGACATAGGCTACTTTTGATCACGAAAATCCCGCGAGATCGGGACTTATGCGGCGCTGCTAGTATAACATAATTTCGATATATTTTATCAAGTTCTATTTCTCTATAAGTACATGGAACAAACCTGATAATTTCTTAACCAATTACAAGTTAGCTTTAGTGCTGCAACATTATGCATTGATCTCAATGCTAAGTACATGTGCTGTAGAGGTTCTGCAGAACTGTAGTAAACAGTAAAAGGTCTGCCGGGCTTCACAAAGTTCATCAATTCTTTAAAAATGTTCTGCGGATCTTCCTTGCATGCTATTACTAAGGAATCCACTTTGTTTTCCAATAACTCAGCTGCAGCTATGTTATCAAAATGCCATTTAGGTTTTTTTGGCTCAGGTTTTGCTTCCAATGTATTTTCTAAGTTATCATCATTTTCAGTTTTAATTCCATCTTCAAGCTTTGGTATTTTGTTTTTATGTTCAGTTTCATCTTCATTTTTTCTTTTTAAAGGGTTATCTGTTTTATCTTCTGTGTGAACATCTGTGCCTTGATATAATTGTCTCAATGCAGAATATACATTAACAGATACACACCTGTTCATCTGTTCTTCTTTGAAATTCATTGCTAAAAGTGCCTGCTTCTGTGACATGTTCCCTGGGTGCATATGAATCAATTTGCCTTCTGTGTTTGCTCCGATAGCACTCATCAAAGCAGCTGCAAGTAAACCATTAGAGCCAGAATCATAAAGCAAATGAACACCATCAGAATGAATATTAACTTGTGTCACGATTTGAGAAAGAGTATCTATTCTTAGATTTTGAATTTTAATCGGTTCTAACCGATACATTATATCAGAGATCAATCTCAAATTTGGTTTTAAAACTTGAATGTATTCAAAGTACTTCTTTTCTTTCTTTTTTAAGTATTTTTCTTGGGAAAATTCTGTTTTATTGTGAAATGTGTTTGAGTTTGTGATAAGGGTCTCGACTATGTCCGATGCTTTGTTGGCATCAGATTTCAGGAGCTCAATGTCTGCTGCAGACAGTTTCTGCGAGCGGCCGTCATCTAAAATATTTCTATTGTCGTTTCCAGATGCTTTTATATCAATTTCATCTTTGAGTGTTACTGTTTCCTCAGTAAACTCAATAACATACTCTCTGTTTTTCTTATTACTTGTAGATATCATTTTAAAGTATGAAAAGTAATTGCGCCCTTCAATTCCATTTAGATTTATACTGTCTCGACCTAAACTAATGCTGGAGGTTGCTTTGTTGAATTTGTGCAACTTTCTATAGTTTTGTTTTTGTATCACAATGTAATCGCCCACTTTTATAATGTCGTTCATTTTTGTATTGTGCTTTAATACAAACTTAATTCAATAAACAAGCATAAATTCAAGCCAGGCAATCAGCAAAACATAACCTCACTTTGTTGGCGCATCATATTTGTCAAAATCAATACCATTCATTCATTCACTCACAAAAGTGACAGCTAGATGGTAGGGCCAACATACGAAAACAAACTAAAATTATGTGAAAGATCAAGGAAACCTGCCTGCAGGCCGGATGGTGTCGTAAGTTAACGTACGTATACGTCGTAGGTACGTACGACTAAGAGTAGAAACATATATATGGTCATAGCACACTTAAACGACTCTGCTCCAACACCGCTCCCACCCAACACTGCCCAAAACTAAGACGACTGCTCGCAGTCTACGCGGCGACAGCTAGCAGGCAACCAGCAGTCCACGCGGCGACAGCTAGCAGACGGCCAGCTGTCCACCCGCCTACCGCTCTCGCTTTTCGCGAATACGATTTAGATCGTACGGTTGCCAACACTCCGCGACGGTGCGCGCGGCTACTGCTAGCAGACCGCGACCGCTCGGCTACTGTTAGCAGACCGCTCGGCTACTGTTAGCAGACCGCTCGGCTACTGCTAGCAGACCGCTCGGCTACAACGTGCGGCCAGCGAGGCGTCGACTCCCGAGCAGTCTGACGGCGGTAAGCTCGCTGTCTGCTAATTTATGATGCCAATGTAAAATATATTTAGAGATCAATATTTAAAGCCCATATTTGAATTATATTATTTTTGCCGGGTGGGAGCGGAGTCGTGTAAGTGTGCTATGACCTATATTCGACACGTACTTTGACGCGTTGTCACGCGCTATGCATTTGTATGAAATCCTTTGAGTTTTTATCGCTTTAACGCTTAGGTGTGTTTCTACCTTAACTCGTATGCAGTCTGCGCGCTTTCCTAATACTTGGAAGTTTGGAAGGATGGGATTGTTCGTAAATCTCTGTACGTTCGCGCACGAATGAAATTCGGACGAAAACGTATCCAATGTGCGCCCGGCCTTACGCCATCCTCGACTCGATTTGTCGCGCCCGACAGACCACACCATCCTACAGCACACATCGAAACAAAATGTCGATGTATACCTACACGAACTGCTGTATATTATGTGCTGTAGACGTGTACTTTTCACATAGTCATTCAGTATCTACGGGGTGCCTTCGTTACCAAATAGGTAGAAAATATATAATGTGGAGCATGTAACAGTGGATGGCGAGAAACCGAAGCTGGCTCGGCCATCCCGACGTCAGAATGACCGGCCACTTTGTATCGTTAATATTTTAGTATTGAAACCACGTAGGTACTAAATATATAAACCAAATAGGTACCAAATAAGGTACTAAATAATTAGGGTAGTTTGGTGTAAATCTGCTGCATGGTCCAGCCAAGCTGACAGACACCATAAATAAATGATGGATTATTGGAAACAATATAATAAACATTTTTATCAAATACAAAAAACGTAATAAAATAAACATTTAATTGCCTTAATTGAATCTATACTCTATTTCAGAAACTTAGATCAAAATGTAAACAAATTGTCAATTTTAAAAGAAAAGGCAATTAAATAGCTGTTGCTTCAAATATATTGGTATATGGGATTTTTGTTTACATTTCTGACCTAAGTTTCTGAGATAGGGTATAGAATTAGCTTAGAATAGTTTATTTTTAATTAATTAAATTGCATAACTTTTAAAGCTATAATTTCCCCACTTCAATCATTTTTTCTACATCACATATTTTTTCTCTAGGTTTACCTATTTTCTTACCCTGTTCGGTTTCATATCGATCTATTTTTTCCCACTGCTCCCAGTTAATTACACTGTCATTATTTTTAGATATAATGTTTCTTACTTCTTCATACCCATTCTTTGTAACAGTCAAATCTATTTTGTTCAAATCATCACATACAGTTTTTGCAACTTGGAAAGCATTTCCCATAGTATGGAGAATGACACCAACGGGACCTGTTCCGAGCCATCCAGCCACATACAGTTTAGCCATATCTTTGAGGCTATCGTCAACAACACCTTTGTTATTTGCTACTAACCCATTAGCAAACACAAGATCATTGTCGGCTTTCACACTTTTGTAACCAATGCTTCGAAATGTCAATCCACAGTTAATTATCTCTTTCTCTTCAGTAGGTATACACTTTTGTTCATCATACTTATCACCACTTAATGTATTGCATATAAGTTCAACTCCTGTTAAATTATTTTCCTTATCAACTATAAACTTGTTAGGACTTCTTAGAAATATCGGATGTAATGTCTTATCATTTGAATCTATAGTTTGGTCTTTATTTTCATTGACAGACTTAAGCATTAACTCAGTTAACCTTTTCCTTGGTCTAGGGAGATCGTTTACTATTTCACTTATCCCTTGGAAATCATTTTCTCTCCAGACCGTTTTACAGTTTTTTAATTTTAATTGTTCTCTCAGTTCTTTGATTGTAAAAGCTACTTGTAAAGGACCTCTTCTGCCAATGAGATATAATTCTTTGATTTTGGACTCTGCTAATGTGTTTAAAGCGTGTTCTGTAATATCAGTTTTTCTTAACTCATCAATTGGTGACAAAAGTATTCTGGCTACATCTAATGCTACATTGCCTTGACCAAGGATAGCAACAGATTCATGTGACAAGTTGATCTGAAAATAATAAAAATAAATTAGTATAGTATTTTAAAAGTATATTACCTACTTTTGAAAACCCCATCCCCACTAATAAAATTATAAATCAGAAAGTTTGTTCATGTATTTATTTGTTTGGTCCCTGTTCACGTTCAAACGGCGACGGACCAATTTGGATGAAAATTTGTATAGAGATAGTTTAAGTAATGGAGAGTAACAAAGGATACTTTTGATCTCTATAATCCCGCGGGATCGGGATTTACGCGGGTAAAATCGCGGGGCTGTATGGTATAATACTGCTAGTACAGTATAAGGTAAACTAACTTACATTTAAATCTTTATCAGTTGGAAGTCCATTGTACCAACCAACAAAGCTCCTGGCTGCTATAACATTGGGTGTATCTTCATTATCTATTCCCAATGTCTTGTCTTCTTCAGCTCCATAAGTCTTTAAACATACAAAACATTTTTAGGAATAAATGATCATATCTGAAACTGATAGGTACTTTTCCTAGATTTATCATATTATTTTCATGAGATAAAATAATAATTAACTAAATGATAAAATTCTAGTGGATATGCACTGATCAACTCCAATAAATAATAAATATTTTACAGCTGTGGTCTATTGGTATGAAGCAACTTTGACACAGATATGGAACATTGGAAATTCCTACAAGATCTTTGATCTAATAATTACCAATAAAACAGCATCATAATGCTGCCTTAGTTGCTGTAGAGTGATGTCTGTTCCCAGAGTTACATTCCCATAGAAGTTAACATTGGGTTTTTGGGCCACTTTCGTGAATTGGTTGATCACATTCTTGACTTCGGGGTGATCTGGTGCTACTCCGTATCTGAAACCATAACAACCATGTTTTAACAAGACGAAGAATAAAATCTAATGCAGTTTTAATGATGTTGTAATAGAAAGTATACCTTTATAGAAATTTGTAATTAAAATTCAATCAAAAACAGGTTCCAAGTTAATTGATCAGGTTCCAAGTTCCTAGTTAATTGATCTGGATAGATTTGTTTAAGTTATGGATACATTTTTGCAGGTTTTAAACCAAATGTTTATGCCAAAGTTTCATAAAGTTTTGTTTACCTTATAAGTCCAAATGGTACAGGAAGTTTTTCATAAATATCAACGTTTACTGCTTGAATTTTCTTCGTGATATGCATTGCAGCATAGAAGCCAGCAGGCCCAGCGCCTACAATACATACTTGCGGAACGCGGACAGACGAAGAAAACGTTCTTCTTACAATATTTAATAATTTTAGAACCATTATAAACTTTGATACCAAACTTAATTTGGAATACAATTTTATAATCGTCTCGTTGGGTTTTCGTCCCTAATTTACGTTAAAATGTATTGAAAATATATACACACATTATTCACTGGAATGGTGACTTTTTTTACAGAAGCTGTATGAATAAATAAAATTATTTTTGAAAAAATTGAAATAAAAACACTTCGTCCGAGTTTAGTTGCAACCATAGATAAAAAATAAACTAAGTCCACAGACTACTAAGTCAGAAATCTTTCATCATTGAATGAACTACAAAATAGTATTCGATCATTATTCAACATGTTCATTCAACTTTCATCAAACTCATTTACTTCTTGTCGATGGCATGATAGTGAATGAGTGAAGCAGAATGAGTAATGATTTATCTTATCTATGGAGTGGAGTGCCCGTGTGCGGCTTGCTCTTATTTATCATTATCTTTTTTTTATTGGAGTTGTCAAAAAAGCAAATTCCTTCAATTTTGTGTAAATGATTTATTTTTAAAGTAAAAATGCAATAAATTCTGTTTATAACAAGTGGCCAAAAGAAGAAATTTTATTAATTAGTGTCCCGCCTAAACATTTCAGTAAACATGTCACACGTTACCGAAATTAAGTTTTTGTTCAATAGGTTATTTTCATTGAAAAATGGGTAAGTTTGTTTAGGTTTATTTTGTCTTACTAATCGGCAAAAGCCATAATACCGTTTGTCCACCTAGTTAGCAAACATTTCTATTATATGCTCCAGTCTAGTAATACTTTAACAAATAGATTTCCTAAGAGTTTCATCAGCTAAGTTTTGTACTTTGTTCTCACTGAAATCAATTACTTTAGATAATAATATCTTACTTTGTAACTATCTGCGCCCTGCGCCTTTGTCCGCTCTTACCTAGATCCCATAGACTGTAAAAAGCATCCCATGTGTTGACCCTGAGTTGTACCTATTTATGCCATTGTTACCATCCAGTTTCATCATAATCCCTTTAGCATTTTTTTTTAAATATGAATTAGCTTGACCATTATCACACCAGATTGTAAGTGTTGCTGTGGGCTAGATGTAAGAGAAATCTTTTCACTTGCAAAAGTTTTTTTTTCGCGAGGATTTTCCTCAACATTTCAATACCTTTACAGGTCTCTTCTTCTGGATTGATTATGCTAATATAAAATAATGTTATTATTTCAGCTTAAACTCACCAAGGTGGGGTGTAAGGCAGTTTAGCAAAGAGGCTGATAAACTACAAACTCCTTTACCAAAAGGCAGTGTTACACCACTCCCGCCACTGTCAGAACCCATGCCAAACCTTCCTCCTGTCATATTCTCGACTGCAAAAGCTGAAGACACTATTACTGAGGTCACCGTTTTGAGCAATGGACTGAGAGTGGCTTCAGAAAAGAAGTTTGGACAGTTTTGTACAGCCGGTGGTAAGTATTATTTCTATAACCACAGTTTTAATAACTAGTACTGCAGCAGAGCCTCGCGGTTCCACCCGATTAAAAAAGTAGCCTAAAGGAGCCTACATACCGAGTTTTATCGCAATTGGTGCAGTGGTTAAAGTGTGAAAGACCAACAAACACATACAAATTTCACCTTTACAATATTAGTGGGTAAAATAAGAGGGCTCTCCACATTTTATTACTTTTATAATGTTTTAGAATATTGTGGTTTCATTTTTTTTATTTTATTTTTCAGTGGTGGTTGATTCAGGTCCAAGATACGAAGTTGCTTACCCAAATGGCATTTGTCACTTCTTAGAAAAATTAAGCTTTGGAGTAAGTTTAAATAAATTCCTTTAACATTACAACATCACCCGCTATACCTGGACAGCAGCTTTTCCAGTTCTCTGATATTGAATAAATATATCTCATACTCCTCTTTGTTTTTCAGGCTACTCATAAATTCTCAACACGCGACAAAATGCTGCGAGAGTTAGAACGACACGGCGGTATTTGTGACTGTCAAGGATCACGAGATACCACTGTATATGCTACCAGTGCAGATTCTAGAGGGCTGGAGGCTGTGACTCAGGTTAAATATTGTTTAGTTTAATTTAAAATTCTTTAAATAGCATGTTTGTTACTTAAATATTTGATATTCACACAGAAAATTCTCAATGATCTTTTTGTTATGTTTGCAGGTAATTACAGTTTGACATTAAATGGGATAGTAGGTTAATAAAAATATTACATGTGTGGGAAAATCATTTAAGATTTATTTTGTTGTTTAACCTATAAATCTGATTATGCAGTCCTTAATATGGAAGCCACAGAATAGTGTCAAGTTGTTTTTAGGGTTCCGTAGCCAAATGGCAAAAAACGGAACCCTTATAGATTCGTCATGTCTGTCTGTCTGTCTGTCCGTCCGTCCGTATGTCACAGCCACTTTTCTCCGAAACTATAAGAGCTATACTGTTGAAACTTGGTAAGTAGATGTATTCTGTGAACCGCATTAAGATTTTTACATAAAAATAGAAAAAAAAAATACTTTTTGGGGTTCCCCATACTAAGAACTGAAACTCAAAAAATTTTTTTTCACCAAACCTATACATGTGGGGTATCTATGGATAGGTCTTCAAAAATGATATTGAGGTTTCTAAAATCATTTTTTTCTAAACTGAGTAGTTTGCGCGAGAGACACTTCCAAAGTGGTAAAATGTTGGTCCCCCCCCCTGTAACTTCTTAATTAATGGAATGATAAGACTAAAAAAAGTATATAATGTACATTACTTTGCAAACTTCCAACGAAAATTGGTTTGAACCAGATCCAGTAGGTAGTTTTTTTTAAAACGTCATAAATCGTAAACCGCAATTTACCATTCAAAACAAAATCTGTAGTATAGATAATGGTACGGAACCCTTCGTGCGCGAGTTCGACTCGCACTTGACCGGTTTTTTCTGTGTGTATTTAATCAATTGCATGTTTTTTTCCCAGGTGTTAGCAGAGGTGACACTCAGACCGCAGCTCTCCGCTGATGAGATAGAGGCAGCCCGACAGGCTGTTGCCTTCGAACTTGAAACTATCTCAATGAGACCTGAGCAAGAGACTATTCTTATGGATATGATACATTCTGTAAGTATAGGATACTAGCTGACCCGGCAAACGTTGTTTTGCCTTATAGATTATAGATAGTAGCCGATTGGCCTCAGACCTACTGAATATGTATACAAAATCTCATAAAAATCGGTCAAGCCGATTTTTATGGAAATTTTATATATTAGATAATAAATAAATATTGCATGACACACAGTGCAATCTAGCCCCAAATTAGGCACTAGGCTCATACTATAAGTACTAGACTTCATATTACGGATATAGATAGGTACTTCATATTATTATGCAATTTTTTTGTAAATCAATACATATGAAACTTCCTTCATTCTGCATTGCAGTCGGGCCTTTGTCCGACGGACTACAAAAGCCGTTATTAAGTATTAGTTTAGGTACTCTATACATGGGTACAGCAGTTTTTAAACATGTTCATGAGGAAACAGGCCTGGAAAGACCTCAAAAATGCTTAATAAAATAAAAACTGATAAAAACGAATTAAATGAGTTTAATTTCAACTCTATCCTTGTTCCAGGCTGCATACAGAGGGAATACCTTGGGCCTACCAAAGATCTGTCCACAAGAAAACGTAAACAAGATTGACCGGGGAATCATATTAAATTATTTAAAGAATCACTACACTCCGGACAGAATGGTTGTTGCTGCTGTTGGTGTAAGTAAAGTTTTCTGCACCTTTTATATCATCATTTCATATGAAATCATTTCAATTGCTTCATCCTACTAACATAAAGGTAAATGCTTGTGTGTAGGTATATCTATATATTATCTGTCAAAGTAGTTTCTGAAAACTTTGAGCTTAGAGTTTACTTGAAAATCAGCTGTTTCTGAGAGTTACGAGATCATTGACCTTAAATTGTCCCTTTATTTAGTTTGGACTACTACAAACTAAACATTAATTGCCTTTATTATCAGAAACAGCTGTTTTTCAGTATTTTTAATTAAAAAGTTGATTGTCTGGACATGTAGAACAACATGTATAAAATGAGCTGGCCCATACTCCGACACCCTGTAGATTTAAATCACCTCGACGTTTCGGCGTAAGTTACACCGGCCGCAGTCTACGATTTAGAACTGTAGTTCTAATAATAATGAGTTCCCTGTTCTTATAGTGTTTGTCCTTTTCAGGTAGACCATGAACCATTTGTGGAGTATGTGCAGAAATATTTCGTAGACATGAAACCCACTTGGCATTCTGAGGACAGCGATACTAATAAATTCAAACCGAATGTCGACAATTCTATTGCTCAATATGTCGGCACTTTAGAACAAGTGAGTTAATAAAAAAACATTATTTATTCTTCTTCTTTTTGTGTAGTGATGTGGCTCACCTAGTGTTAGAGTTGTCAGGTCACCGTAAGGCTTCTAACTTGACCTAACGACTGCTATCTCAGATAACAACCAGGACCAACTGCTTTACGTGCCTTTCGAAGCACGGAGGGGCTCAAGAAAGTGATTTTTTGCCACACAAATTATCAGTCACTCATTTTCTTTATTGATAATTTGAAATATTACGAATATAAAACAAAAAGTAAAGTTTTATATTGTATACTAATATTATAAAGAGGAAAGATATGTATTTTTGTGTGTTTGTGTGTATGTATGTTTGTAATAAATAAACTCAAAAACTACTGGACCGATTTCGAAAATTCTTTAACCAATAGAAAGCTACATTATGGAGGAGTAACATAGGCTACTTTTGATCCCGATATTCCCACGGGATCGGGACTTACGCTGGTCGCAGCTAGTTACATAAATAAAACAGAACGAAATGTCATACAACGTGATGTGAAACGTCGGTGATTATTAAAGTAATTTGTTTTTGGTTTTAGGAAGAATGTGAAATCCCACTATACCCAGGGTCTGACTTACCTGAATTATCACACGTTGTGATTGGATTAGAAAGTAAGTTTTTCACTTTGCAAAGAAAAACGATTTATTAACTTCTTAATTAGTAAATTAAGTTATTTAATGATTTCTTAAACTTGAAAGCATTTTTTTAAGAATTTAGTTAGAAGAAAAGCGATGCGGGTAGAGACAGGAGACTCATTTTGCCAGTCAACAAAAGCGCCATCTGAAGTGTGCAAAAGATAGACTTACTCCATTATAAACATGCGAAAACTCACTGCCCGTGTTGTTATTCCCCCTACAACCTTGGAGTCTTTAAGTAAATAATAGGTTTCTTCTAAGCAAGCAGAGTAAAGCAAGTTACACCGTCGACCTCGTCATCGCTTCCCATCAGGTGTGATGAGGTCAAATGCTGGCCTATCCCATGTAAAAAAGGTGGGTAAAGTAGTAGTTTATGTGCAGGTTGTTCGCACGGCGATCCCGACTTCGTGGCGACCTGCGTACTGAATATGATGATGGGAGGCGGCGGGTCCTTCTCCGCCGGCGGGCCCGGCAAGGGGATGTACACTAGACTATACACGAATGTCCTTAACAGGTAACACCGCGTTTTAAACTAACACGATTTCCGTCCATATTAATATTAGAACTTCGGGTCTAGATCGGTGTTCTCGCGACCACGGCCAGTGTTACCCGTTTGCCGAAACGTCGAGGTAATTAAAATCCAAAGTTATCTATAACGCGATCTTGTGGTGTGGTCAAGCATGGCGTGCGTGTCTCACTCTCTCTTACTTTGTATAAAACTAAGAGAGATGCAACCCTGTAAGAGATGTACCGTAAAGTCTCTTCCAAGAGCACCATCCTCGATCAGATAGGAACTGAGTGAGATGCAGTAGCGTCTTTAGACGGCGTGACGTGTACACGCGTATAACACACGCAGGGCTGCATCAACTGTCAAATTAAGTAAGCTCGTGTGCGCGTGCGCATTTAAGTCTGAATATTGTATGTACGTGCGTACGGTACGTATGATGCTCCGCTCATACGGAGCGGCGGTATGAGCGGAGTAAACTCTGTCACGCTGGGGCGGTGTGACAGAGTTTACACACGTACATTGTAAATCACGCCACGCAAACGTACGTTATAAGTTTGGCGTGATCTGTATTGCTCGGATATCATTGGAAGTCAACTATTGGATGGTATATATTTACATAATATAGTATAACCTGTAATGTATGTGTTACTGTACAGATACCACTGGATGTTCAACGCGACGGCGTACAACCACGCGTACGGCGACACGGGCGTATTCTGCGTCCACGCCGCGTCGCCGCCGAGCCGCCTCTACGACACCGCGCTGCGCGTGGCGCGCGAGCTGGCCCACATGCAGGGCAACGTCGGGGATATAGAGTTGAAGGTATATACATATACAACCACGCGTACGGCGACACGGGCGTATTCTGCGTCCACGCCGCGTCGCCGCCGAGCCGCCTCTACGACACCGCGCTGCGCGTGGCGCGCGAGCTGGCCCACATGCAGGGCAACGTCGGGGATATAGAGTTGAAGGTATATACATATACAACCACGCGTACGGCGACACGGGCGTATTCTGCGTCCACGCCGCGTCGCCGCCGAGCCGCCTCTACGACACCGCGCTGCGCGTGGCGCGCGAGCTGGCCCACATGCAGGGCAACGTCGGGGATATAGAGTTGAAGGTATATACATATACAACCACGCGTACGGCGACACGGGCGTATTTTGCGTGCACGTCGTTGTATATACAACTCCATATTCGCTAGTCTCCCACAAATCCCCGAGTCGCCTCCCACGGGAAGAGATGGGGTAGCCCTATTGTATGCCGGGGCACACAGAGCGAAAGGTATATAAATCTTTAAATTAAGTACGCACGTAGTCGGGCGGACTACTATCTTACGTGTTTTTTATGCACGATTTAGCACCCATTCAATATGGGTCGAATGTGCGTGAGTAGTCTGACTTTGTGACATAGGCTGTGGAGCCTATGTCGCGCTCATAAACTCTTTTGAGCGCATTTTTTCGCGTTTGGTGCGAACCTATCTTTACATTCACTAGTAGCGCTCGGCACTAATTCACATTCGTTGTAAATACAGCTTGTTAATAAGTATTTTTCAACACTTTTTAAATGGCTTTTAATCGCAATTTCAGAGAGCTAAAACTCAGCTGCAGTCAATGTTGCTGATGAACTTGGAAGCGAGACCGGTCGTGTTCGAGGATGTGGGCCGGCAGGTGCTCGCTACGGGCAAGAGGAAGCCTCCCTCATTCTTCATTAATGAAATTGGTGAGTTTATTTACAAATATCTTATGAATGAGTTAAGCAACGCTTGGCACGGTCACTTGCATAATTTGTGTGGCAAAAATAAATTTTTTGAGCACCTTCGTGCTTCGGAAAGCCTTAAGAACGCGGTGACTGTTACTATTTCCATACAAACTTAATACCAAAATAAATTATGAAAAATTTAGTTTTGTACCGATATTATTCGGATTAAGATTTTACTTTTATTGTATGGAAATGGTAACAGTCGCCACGTTCTTAAGCAGTTGGTCCCGGTTGTTATCTCTGATAGCAGTCGTTAGGTCAAGTTAAAGGCCTTGGCGACTAGAAAACTCTAACACTAGGTGAGCCACACCACACCACTATACTAAAGGTTGCCTGGAAGAGATCGCTTTAACGTTAAGCGATAAGGCCGCCCATTGTGCTACTTAGTTTTGAATTATGTATTTTTGTTTTCTTTGTACCTACTGTAATTTATATGGTGTGTACAATTAAGAATTTATTCATTCATTCACTATACGAAAAACAAACAATATTAAAGGACGATATTCTTCTCTTACAGAGAAAATAACAGCGGAAGACATAGTCCGCGTCGCGCGGCGTATGCTGTCGAAGCGGCCGGCGGTGGCGGCGCGCGGGAAGCTCGCGCACTTGCCGAGCTTCGAGGAGATCCAGGCCAACATGAGTCTCAGCTCCGACGCTTCGCCGCAAGGGAGGCGGATCAACCTGTTCCGCGCTTGAATGTAGACAGCTGTATCTATAGACCAGTCATTGCTTTCAATCAGTTATGCATTTGTGTCGCTCTTGTAGAGATCAAAATACACTATGACACTTACACTTTACCTAAAACAGACCATGCCCGCAGCACACATGCACGAATTTCCTTATTGGGTTGTAGGTGTGATCAGTTTTAGTGTAAGTGTAACTGTCATAGTGTAATTTGAGCGTAAAGGGTTTTTTAACAGTAGCGAAAATAATGATTCGACTCTGTAAAATGGGTGTGACTGCACGCAGAAACGTATAGTTAAGAGGCGGCGTGAGAGGGTTAGCGCTGTTTCCTACAAATAAATGAGAAAATTCGAACATTACCCTCTCTCGCTTCTACGTAAAAGAGTTTTTTTAAGACGTTTCAGGAAGATAAAAGAAAAATATTATTTGTATAGAAACAGCGCTGATGGGATTAATTAACTTAGGAAAACTTTGTATCGCTCTTGTAAATAAAAAGCATTTCAATGTTTGCAAAAATGTGGCAAAGTATTCTTTATGAAAGTTTCTGAGTATGAAGAGTTATTATTATTAGCAATATTTTAGTTTTATCTAATACTTATTGTAGAATCCGTTAAAATTATAAAGTATGTCTTATTTGTTTATTTTGTTTTATTTTATCTAATGGGGGGTTTTTTTTTATTTTAAAATGATAGGACAACAGCTATCAAACCGTCAATCCACTACTTGTTACTAGTAAGGAACAAAGTTTACAACACTTATTAATCCTTCAGTGCAGAGAAAAAGTGACTAATAGTTTGAAGGAAGTAATATAGGAAGAACCATCTAACAGACATCTTGGTACAGATACACCCTGCACCCTGATACAGAGTGGACACATAGAACTGGACTAGTCTCTATTAGAGGTAGACATTTAGTTGACTCGGAGATGTACTCCGTAAGGACCCTGCGAGCTTTCAGCGTTCCTGATTCTGAGGAGTTTTAGTGGATATACCTCTACCTACCTTCCCAGGCAGAAGGGACTCACCGCTCTCCCCCGAGAGACGGTCTTAAGAATATTTCTCGTTAAAAAAAAAGAGGGTAAAATAATAGTGGAATTATAATGGATACAATACATAATATAATAATTACATTATTTTTTTTACAAATCTATATACAAAAGTACTTAAAATTATAAAACAACGTTTCTATAAAATAGAACAAAAAACTTCATACATTAATTATTTTCAAACAATAGGCAAGTATTTATTTACGGATTTTAACTTCTCAGTCTTTGCTATGTCATTTTACGTAATGTTACTGTTAGTAAAATATTTGGGTTTACATTGTAATGAACACAAAAACAAAAGTAGGTATTAGACTACATGTTACGAAAAATATTTGTACGAGGTACCTACTGGCTGCGTTCCGCGGTTTTGTTTGCATTTATCTGAGATCGGGACAAAGAGTACCTACACAGTTTCACATATCTGGGTTAACAATACATAATATACAACTACAAACACCGATAAAATTTAACTTCTATAGGCCGGGCGCACATTAGATAAGTACGCGAATTTCTTTCGTGCTCTAACGTACGGATTCCAAATACAAAGCGCGCAGACTGCATAAGAATTATACTGATTCGTATGCAATCTGCGGGCTTCCATTGTACTTGGAAGGATAGGATTGTTCGTACGTTAGCGCACGAATGATTTTGGACAGAAACAGAAACGTATCCAAAGTGTGGCCGGCCTTAAAGTACCTGGAAGACCTCTTCAGTGAGCTAAGATTCAACTATGGTGATATAATAATAACATTGAAATTAATTCATTTATTTACATAGTAGGTATGTGTTTAATTTGTCATGGTTTGTTCAATGTTTCGGGCTAGTTTGACGGCAGTTTTGGCGGCTTCGTCCGCATCGTTGATTATCTGAAGGGGAAGCCCCGATTGCTCTAAAAGTCTTTTAGCTTCGGCTGCGTTTGTTCCTTCCAATCGGATGACGAGGGGATGCTTCGGAGGGCTTTCTTTGCAAGCCGCAATTATGCCGTTCGCTACAGTAGCGCAGTTGACAATACCTGTGAGAAAAATAACATTTTGAATACTAACAGCGCCATCTCCGCATGAGTCTGAATACCGTAGGAATATCGGTTAAAAACACCCTTGTTACTAAGGCTTCAATGTATCTTCATATTAAGTTGAATCAAATTCGATTCAGTAGTTTCAGAGCCTACAAACGAGTCCTTCTTTACCATAATATTTATATGTTGTGCCCCGTGGGTTACCCACCAAAGAAAATTGCGATAGAAATTATTTATCCAAGTCTGGATGTGGAAGGCTTTTCTAAGAGATTTGACCTACACACGTACACACATATTAATGAGATCCACTACATGAATACTCACCAGCAAAAACATTGACAAAAATAGTCTTGACTTTAGGATCTGACTCCAAGATCCTCAGTGCAGCTGAGACCTGCTTCTGTCCGACTCCACCTCCAAGGTCGAAGAAATTGGCCGGTTTCCCACCATTCAGGGTGATGATATCTAATGTAGCCATGGCTAGTCCAGCACCGTTGACCATGCAGCCTATGCTGCCGTCCATGTCAATGTATACCAAGTTTAGAGCCGCAGCTTCTCTCTGTAATAATATTGTTTAGTTAGATATTTGTCTATACTTATCTATACTAATATTATAAAGAGGAACGATTTGTATTTTTGTGTGTGTGTGTCCTGTATGTTTGTTATGAATAAACTAAAAACTACTGGACCGATTTCAAAAATTCTTTCACCATTAGAAAGCTACATTTACTCTGAGTAACATAGGCTACTTTTGATCCCGATATTCCCATAGGATCGGGACTTACGCGGGTAAAACCGCGGGACGCAGCTAGTCTTAGATGTGATGACTTACATGTCTACAAGTAGACAACTTCTTGTAGTTGGGTAAAAACCTGTCAAGTACGAGTCGGTACTCTCGCACGAAAGGTTCCGTACCATTATCACAATTGGGTACAGAACCCTAAAATAAACACCGGATCAAGCGAAATTCGTGAACACAACGTTCATCTTTACCACTGACGCCAGTTTATCAATAGATGGCGCCAGTGGTAAAAATAAACCGCGCACACGATGCGTTTTGTTTGTAAAATCATGCTTGTTGCAATATGATTACAGATGATGTATTTTTGTAGCCTTCTACAAAATACTTCTTCTGTAAAAATGACAACTGTCTTTTTTATATCTATAAAAGGCTTTGTCCTGACTCCTGACTGACTGATCATTGCACAGCCTTAACCGCTGATAGCAGAGGGCTGACAATTGGAGAGTGTGTACTTTATATTATGTAGAAATCTGATAAAAAGGATTTTTGAAAACACCTACGGGATCGGGATTTATGCAGGTGATACCGTGGGATACAGCTAGTCAATTATATAATTTTTGCCTTATTTTAGTTATGTATGTATTACAAAATCTTATAAAAAGAAATGATAAAGATAAAATAAATAACTGTAACCAGATAACAGAATCCTATTTGTTTATTTCGCTGATAAAATGATAACAGGGTTTGCTTTATCTAAACTATAGTTCAGCTCACTTGAACTGAGATAATATTGTTTAAGTAAGCATCTGTTTGGAGTATTCAATATATTTTGCCAATTGCAATAGTCAACCATCATTTCAATTAATATTTCGGCCGTGTAGCCCTGGCATTAAATAGGTTGACCCCATATTTTCCCGTGGGTGTCGTAAGAGGCGACTACTGCGGTGGCGGATAAACCCTAAGAGGTATTCTTGGCCGGCCGTAAAAATATTGTCGAATCTATTTACAAAAGGTATGGTCAATGATGGCCGATTGATGATGACTTACCTACCCAACCCCAAATAAAAAAAAACAAATTGGGGCTTAGTGGACCCCGGGCTTAAGAGACAGATGCAATTAGTAACATCACTTGGATGAGAAGAAAGATTTTAATTCATATTTTTTGAGGCTGTTCCAAATGTAGGTGAAAGTTTTGTATAAAAATTAGAGGGTTCTAGTAGTTAACCATTTTATCTTTAATTAGCAGCATCTCAGGATTTCACCCACGTAACTTCCGATCCCGCATTTCATGTATTTAGGACCAGCGGCTTGTGCTCTGCATCAATATATTTAGTTATTCAGTCAGTCAATTAATAAGTCAGGACTTTTCACTTACATATTTTTCAGTAATTTTAGTGAATACTAGCTGAGACCCGTGGCTTTACCCGCTCCAATCCCATGGAAATTTTCGAAAATCCTCTCTTATCATATCAGATGTCTACATTACATAAAAAACATACCCTCCAAATTTCAGCTCTCTACCTTCGGTTTAGGCTGTGTGTTGATCAGTCAGTCAGTCAGGACAAATCATTTTATAGATATATTGATTTAGGGACGGATTTACTTACTTCTTTGGGATCCATTTCGGAGACATCATCAAGAGCAAAGATATCAGCTTGTCTAAACTTGGCATTGTCATCAAAGTTGATCTTTGCATCAACTGATATTACTCTGCCATCATCTGTCTCTACTAATGGGTTGATTTCTAGTTGAGTTGCATCTACCTGTAGGTAGATACAGTAAAAAGTTAAACTCTGAATAGAGCATAATTTGTGTCTTGTGACATACTTCTAATGTAGTAAACATATAAGTAAGAGTACTAGTACATATTACAGTATACTCTTTCACATTAAAACTACTGAACTGATTGAAATGAAACTTGATAAGCTGAATCTGTGATACTGATAAGTGATAATAATGTATACACAGCTTTTTTACCCTCATAATTGTGGTCTATTGGTTACATGACTCCTCTTACAAAGAGAAAAAGTTCTTTTCCATCACATTATCAAATTCTGGTGTATTTTTTTATAATGTATGTAATTGATTATCTCACAAAAAACAAGCTCCAGACAAGACAGACAGATAGTGGAGTCTTAGTGAAAGGGTTCCATTTTTACCCCTTGGTTACGAAACCCTAAAAAAGAAATCATTAGCATTACAACTTTTGTTTTGCCATCCTTTCAAACATTTTCTTTAAGTCATACCTTTGTGAAGAGTTGCCATAACTTTTTAATCTCCTCGGCACATTTCTGCTTCAAAGGTCCTTTAAACTCCAAGAATTCAGCCACTTCATTAGCAGTTTCATCGGTGATACCCTTAAAAATGTCGACAGGTAATGTTTTCAATAAGTGGGGGGTTTTTTCGGCCACTGTTTCTATGTCCATACCTCCAGCCGGAGACGCTACAATTGCAGCACCATTGTAAGCTCTCTCCAATACAATACTGAAGTAAGTTTCTCTCTTTATATTCACACTCTCAGCAACCATAACTTTGTCAACCAATATACCATCCTTGGGGGTCTGTTTAGTTATCAATTTGTGCCCGATCATACTCTTTGCTAATTTGAGAACTTCATCAGGTTTTTTCGTCAAGTGAACACCACCTTTGAAGCCATTATCGAAGTGGCCTTTCCCCCTACCACCCGCTAATATCTGGGCCTTCACAACATACTCATCAACTTTAAATTCTGATAAAGGTTTCGTATCCCAATTAGAGTCCAGTAGACGGAAATCTTGGATAGATACGGCGTGTCTCCTCAGTAAGTCTTTGCTGTGGTGTTCTTGAAGATTGAGGTTCCGTCTCGAATTAACTTGAGGGCAATATTTCGGCGAGAGTACTGATAAAATCCTCAAGTTTTTACTACTTTTCAACGCAGCCATTTCGAACTTTGTCCACTTACAAATAACCTGCAATAACTAAATAATATAATGTTTGAGAAATTATATCTTTGTAGTTTATTATTATAAAATAAGTAGGTTAAAGAATAAATGTAATTATCACCTACCTTTCGCGGATATTAATAAATTAAATAATTTTTGGTAAAAAATCGTGCAGCACCGCGAAATTCCCAAAATTTCGAATGAACCATAGAGCAAATTTCAATAGAGGAATGAACGAATGATATTCAAGAACAAGTTTTCCTACCACAGATTCAATAAAATGGATCTCAAAAAAGTATAATTATTTCAGGAAAACAGGAAGTTAGAAAAAAGTGTACGAATACCCTTAATTTCACAGACAATAGATGATTTATAATTAGCCAACGTTGCAAATCAAAATTTATGTTTATCTGTGGACTGAAAACGCGAACCAACTTCCTTTTTCTCGTGTTCTTTTGACAACGCGAGGTTATAATTTCTATTTCCGAATAGAAAAGTATGTATTTTTCTGCTCGAATAAGATAATACAAAGTGAATGTTGTGCTAAATTTTACAGTAAATGTGTTGTTGTTTCGTTGTAGGATCTAAATATGGCCGAAGAAAACTGGAACGATGATGTTATCGAGGCGGGCAGCATGGTTGTTGACAGCATGCCACTGCCGCAAGCGGCAGACATTCCCGAAATCAAATTATTCGGACGATGGAGTTGCTATGATGTCCAGGTCTCTGACATGTCTCTCCAGGACTACATTTCAGTAAAAGAGAAGTACGCTAAGTACCTGCCTCACTCCGCTGGACGGTATGCCCACAAACGATTCCGTAAAGCCCAGTGCCCCATCGTCGAGCGTTTGACCAACTCTCTGATGATGCACGGTCGTAACAACGGCAAGAAGCTGATGGCCGTTCGTATCGTGAAACACGCTTTTGAAATCATCCACTTGCTGACCGGTGAGAACCCTCTGCAGGTTCTTGTGACAGCTATCATCAACTCTGGTCCCCGTGAGGACTCGACTAGGATCGGTCGCGCCGGTACCGTGCGTCGTCAGGCTGTGGACGTGTCTCCTCTCCGTCGTGTGAACCAGGCTATCTGGTTGTTGTGCACGGGGGCTCGGGAAGCGGCTTTCAGAAACATCAAGACGATAGCCGAATGTGTGGCTGATGAGCTCATCAACGCTGCCAAGGGTTCATCTAACTCTTACGCTATCAAAAAGAAGGACGAGTTGGAGCGTGTCGCCAAGTCCAACCGTTAAATAATTATAAGATTTCTATCAATAAACTTCTGAAAAGTAATGCTTTTTGTGATTTGATTTACTATAGGTACTTCTATAGGATTTGCTGCAAGAAATAATTCTTAATAAAAGTATGGTAGGCTTTAGATAGACTATCATGTAGGGGCTGTTTCTTACAATATTTTTTTAACCAATTGAACTGAAAATTAGTTTAATTAATTTGTAGTAGTTTTTGTTTTTCTTTCAAAAGACCATTGTAAAATCCATTGTAGGTATTTGTAATGTGCTTTTTGAGTGTAGGGAGATCTATTGTCTTCTAATTAGAGACTTGATAGATATCTATACCCTATTTTAGGAACTTAGATCAAAAATGTAAACATACATACATTTATTTGAAAGTGACAGGTCTTTATTTACTTTTTCCTATAAAATTGACAGTTCTTTGTTTACATTTTTGATGTAAGTGTCTGAAAAAGACTAGTTGAATTTTATTAATCCTTTATTGTAGGTACACATCTTAAGCCTATCACATCACATCACACAAAATACAGTATTGCATACTAATAACTTAGGTAAACTAAGTACAAATTTAGGTCAGCATGCTTCATCTAAGATGAACATGCAGACCTATTGTTAGTAATGAATAGGCTCCGAAACTACAGGACCAATTTCAATTCGACCCTCGATAATGTCGTAGCTTTCTTTAACCAATACGACATTATCGAGGGGCAACATAGGCTACTTTGATCCCGATATTTCCATGGGATCGGAAACTACGCGGGTGGCCTTATCGTTTAAAGCAATTCCTTCCAGGCAACTTGAGGTAGAAAATATGAAATTTATAGAAGGTGAAACAGGAATGAATCTGGGAGGTTCAATGGATCTATAGAGCTGTTTTTCAAGTCATTTAATCATTATTATAATTTGCATAGAATTTGCAAAATATTTTTTCATTTGATTACGTACAAGGTAAGGACCATTTAATGTACGTTGTGGTAAGGAAGGACACAGTGACAATTATTCTTGCTGCCCTCACCCTGAAAATATGAAATGCTTGAAGGAGTTACATCAATGTCAGCTAAGTCAAAATAAGAAATTGTCATTGTCATGATGACGTTTAGCCATTCTGTGGTCGACGTTGTTTGAAAAAGTAGACCAAATCGAAAATATTGGAATTAAAAAGGGAAAGTATTCTAACAATATTTAGCACTTCTTTGCAAAATGATACACAGTTTGTTCATCATAAATCCTTCGGGGTATGTATAAGCTCTTAATTTTATTATAATTCAGAAAAAAAAACAGAACTACATTCTTCTCTTCTTTTCTACTTTCAGAGATGTATTTCTTGAAAAACATTGGAGGAGTGTGATTCCACGGTCTGTATGTGATTATTACTTAGAGGCACAGCGGGCTTCGCCTAATGTAAGTCATAGAAACATCTCAATACATACCTATATAATTTTAGAATAAAAATCTAGAAATAACCTCAATATTTATCGTATTTTAGGATGTGCCCCCTGTACTAGCAGCTCCACATCATTACTTGATCTCTATCCAGAGAGGTGGTGTTGCTTTAGTGGCTGTGTGCAAGCAAGAAGTGGCACCATTGTTTGTGATTGAATTCTTGCATCGAGTTGTTGATACATTTCAGGTGAGAAGCAATGTCTAGTTTTCTATTACTAAGCCTCTTATTAATAATAAGGTCTGTAAGATAAAATGATATTTACAGAATATCTTGACTGTTAACTATAATAACAAGCTTGTATAAATTATTGATGAGCATTTGGCTCCTGTCTCACCTAATAGTTAGTGACAATAATAATCTTAAGATGTAGCATGGTCATCAAGACCAAGAAGAATGAGAAGTTTATATGATTTTTTCAAATGAACTGAAATGAGTGAAGTATTTAAGACTACTTTTTCATGTTTACTTTCAGGATTATTTCTCGGACTGCACAGAAAGCATTATAAAAGAGAATTATGTAGTTGTTTATGAGGTAAATAGTTAATAATTATAAACATCATTACTTTAATTCGATATAGTTCTACTCAAAATGTTTTGCTAATGTTTCAGCTACTAGATGAAATGTTAGATAATGGATTTCCATTAGCAACGGAGAGTAACATCCTAAAGGAATTAATAAAACCACCAAACATTTTGCGAACTATAGCTAACACTGTTACGGGAAAATCCAAGTAAGTTCAGACTTTCTCTAGCTACCCTATGGTATCACCTGCCTAAATCCTTATCCCATAAGAGAATACCCTTGTATATATTTCTATGTGTTTTCTATGATTCCAATCATTCTACTTTACTTTGTTTTAAGAGCCTTCTGAATGTGCTATTTATTTGAATAATTTTATTCTGATCTTGAACTTTTTATTTTATTTTAGTGTCTCATCAACACTGCCCTCTGGTCAGTTATCCAATGTCCCCTGGAGAAGATCTGGAGTAAAGTATGCAAATAACGAGGCATATTTCGATGTTGTTGAAGAAGTTGATGCCATTATAGACAAAAGTGGTGCAACGGTTTCTGCGGAAATACAGGGATATGTGAGTATAATAAAGATATACACACACCCCCACACACGTAACGTCTCCTTAGCCACGTAATATAGGTACTATTAGGTACGCAATGCTACCCCCGAAACGTACGCTACGCACGTAATATAAATACCCGGTCCTACGTAAATTACGCCACACACGCATCATAGATACGCGATCCTGCGCAAGCCATGCGCGTAATGTAAGTTCGTGATGCAACGTAACGGACGCCAGACGCCACGAATGCCATATACTCGAAGATACGCTATGCTACGCAACATATAATATTAGATGGGTTACAGATAACCCATCTAATATTAAAAATGCGAAATAAACTTTCGCTTGTTTCAATGTTTGTGTTTTAATCGCGCAAAAACGATTGAATCAATTGCGGTGAAACTTGGTATGCACATGGCTGGAGATCTGGATTGTTAATCCCATAAACTACTTTTATTCCGATAAGTGTTATTGTACCAGAAAAAGTCAATTTCTTGACTAGTCAAACTTCAGCCCAGCCGAATGGTTAACTATAGTTGTCTTCAGTCAACAATATCAATAATACCCTGGATATTTAATCTAAGTATTTTTGTTCACAGATTGATTGCTGCGTAAAATTAAGTGGTATGCCAGATCTAACACTGACATTTGTAAACCCAAGATTGTTTGATGATGTGGCTTTTCATCCTTGTGTGAGATTTAAACGGTGGGAGGTAAATATTTTCTTGTTTTTCTCTTTAAAAATCAAAACAGTAGGATTCTTAAATAAATCCACGGTAAAGGCCCTACGAGACTTGCCCATAAAATGAGAAGGAATAATGGGTTCCTTAAATTTAACCTGGTAGACTAGAGCTCCAATGGCGCATTTGGTAAGCGCACTCGGTTAGAGAATGGAAGGTTGCGTGTTCAAGTCCTGCTGGGAGCATGTATACTTTTTAGGGTTCCGTACCTAAAGGTAAAAACGGGACCCTATTACTGAGACTTCGCTGTCTGTCTGTCCGTCTGTCCGTCCGTCCGTCCGTCCGTCCGTCTGTCCGTCTGTCATCAGGCTGTATCTCATGAACCGTAATAGCTAGAAGGTTGAAATTTTTACAGAAGATGTATTTCGGTTGCCGCTACAACAACAAATACTAAAAATAAAATAAAACAATTATTTAAAAGGGGCTCCCATACAACAAACGTGTTTCAAAAACTACAAGGGAATTCTACGATGTGAGGTCGCTTCTGATTGGTCAAGTCAAATCGAGTTGGTCATGGAATTCAAAATGGCTGCCCTATCTGTCAAATATACTAGTCTGCCTTCACTGTCCAAAGAGTTTCTTATAAGTTTCAGATTTTCTTTGAATCAAAGTTGTTGTAAACCATTTTAGGGTTCCATACCCAATTGTGATAGTGGTACGGAACCCTTCGTGCGCGAGTTTCGCACTTGGCCGGGTTTTTATACTTTTACAATAAACCTTTCTATGCGATGTTTATGGGGTTCGCTAAAAACGGCATTCCCTATTACTAAGATTCCACAGTCTGACTGTCTGTCATCAGGCTGTATCACATGAACTGTTATGAAATTTTCATAGATGATATATTTCTGTTGCTGCTATAACAAAACCAGGATTGTGCGGAATGTGACAGGATTTGAACCTATGCCCCTGGCTTGCCAGAAGAATTCTGTCACGGGAGAATTTTTGAAACTGAATTTCTCTTTGTAAAATATTTCTAACAATTACTTTTTCAGTCAGAAAGGATCCTCTCATTCATCCCGCCTGACGGTAATTTCCGTCTAATGTCATACCACATTGGATCGCAGAGTGTGGTAGCTATACCTATCTATGTGAGACATAACCTTATATTGAGGAACAACGGGGACCAAGGGCGGTTAGACCTCACTGTTGGACCTAAGCAGACTATGGGAAGGACTTTAGAAAGTAAGTAAATAAATATTGCACAACGACGTTAGCCCTAGGCACTAGGCTTTTAGGGGTATTAAACAACGGATTTACTACCTACATATTATTATACTCCTTTTGTAAATTCATAAGAACAAAAACAAATATTTATTGTAAGTATAAATACTTGCATCCGGCGGGAATCGTACCCGCAACTTTCTGTATTGTAGTTGGGCTTTCACCATTTATTATTTAGAATATCTCTATCTTATCTAACCATCCCTCTCGAAAGCCTAGCATTAGCTCAAATTATTTGGGTTCGGCACTCTTGGAGAATCATCACATCATTGACCACACCTACCGCAAAAAGATTGGCAGTGTTTTTACGGCTTGCCGCCTGCCTTTCACCAGCCCTCCTTGGGAGCAAGCGGTTTACCCGCCGATCCGTGTTCACTAGTCCACATCCCATCCATCCATCCCATCCAGGGAATAACAAATAAGATACCCATCTCTATGGGTATCCCTATTTTATGCCGGGGCTACACAGCTGACTTTTTAGAATATCTCTACATTATCTTAAAATTGTTTTTGGTTTTAGATGTAGCATTAGAAATTTGTATGCCGAAATGTGTTCTGAACTGCTCTCTAACTGCAAATCAAGGCAAATATTCGTACGACCCGGTTAGCAAAGTCTTGCTGTGGGATATTGGTCGGATCGAATTGCCGAAGTTGCCTAATATCAAAGGAACTGTGAGTATTTCAACTATAAAGTCACTATATTATACTCTACTAGCTGCGTCATGCGGTTGCACCCGCTTTGCACTTTGTTTTCTAATATGTGATTTAAAATTAAAGACATTTTTCGGTTTTAATCGCGTAGAGTTTATTACTTTCAGCATTGTTTCAACGCGCAACGTTTCGAGACTTATACAGGTCCCTTCTTCAGGATTAAACAATCAAGATTTCAAGTGTCAATCCTGAAGAAGGGACCTGTAAAGGTTTCGAAAACGTTGAGCGTTGAAACAATGCTAAAAGTAATAAACTCCGCACGATAACAACCAAAAAATCTCCTTGATTTCAATACAACACCGCGAAAACGGCAGGAAATCAATATGTTATTTGTAAATGTTTTAGGTATCAGTAGTATCCGGAGCAGACACAACAGGCGCCAACCCCAGCGTCAACGTCCACTTCACGATCCCGCAGCTGGCCGTGTCGGGGCTGCGCGTGAGTCGACTGGACATGTATGGAGCTAAGTACAAACCGTTCAAGGGAGTCAAGTACGTTACCAAGGCGGGCCGGTTCCACGTCAGGATGTGATGTTTGGACACAGTGAGGCTTAAGGAATTGACTATGTTTCAATTTCGTTATGCTGATCCATAAATGTACACATTGACAATTCACATTGGGTTTGTATTCTATAGCGCAAAGTCAAAGTCTATATTTAAGACTAGATAGTCAAGTCATATTTATTCATTTAGAACGATGTCTAAGTTACATGAACGTTTAGAAATATCGAGATTTTACTGTGGTTTCGGAACGCGCCCTCTGATGAGAAGAAACCACAAGAAACTCATGAGAAACCACAAGAAACTCATGCGTTTCATCTTGCCTTAATACCTTGAATGTTATACCGTATGCCTCGAATTCAGGGAGATTCGTCCATTCATTCTTAATATACAAATCTCCCTAAATTCAAGGTAGCATATTCAAGGTATTAAGGCAGCAGTTATTTGTGTTGCTACCAACATAATGGCATAGAAATTTAAAATGAAACACACTTTATACTTTGTCTTGATATAAATAAACCATGATCTAAGATAACAAGGTCTGACACTCCCGGTGTCAACAGATGACGTCTTGGTAGTAAATTCTACAACATTGCGATGATGACGTCACCTGTTGACACCGGGAATGTGATACATGGCAACTTCGCCGTGTATGACATACTAATTTTAATGTAAACTAAATCATGATATTTTATGAACTAGCTTTTGCTCGACTTGCATATTTAGTTTGTCCATATAGCCTATTCTTTAGCCACATATCCGGTATGACGCGGGTATAAAATAGGCTAAGCGTGGCGTGTAGGTATGCGTAGTACTGTCATCTTTCTTAGGCTGTATGAATCAGAAAGAAAAATGCTACACCAATGGGTCTTGTGTGGATATTTTCCTATAGCAAACGTTACTACCATGTTTGCGTAAACGGCAAAATTGTATAAAAAATAAATTTACACTATTGGTGCTGACACGTGACGTGTTACAGACACAGGCAGAGCTTTATTCTATTGGGATCTCTTTCAGTTTCATACTATGTAAGAAAGACTCACACCTCTGGTGTGATTTAGTCTATTGAAATGTTGATGTGTACATTTATTGCTCTTCATTTAAAACTCTTAATCCACTCATATTTTAGGAATTGAACAACAATATTGGGACCTCCCCAAGTAACTGCTACTCATTATCTGTATATTTTGAACTAAGTTTCATTTAAGTCTTATTTAATATTGTTTTCTAATTGTTCTATCCTATAGCCCGCACAAAATCCACAGAGCTAACTTCTCCATAACTTGGTTTTTAGGGTTCCGTAGCCAAATGGCAATAAACGGAACGGTTTTTATCATGATTTACGCACGTTTATTACAACAGCCGATTTTTTTATCGGACTGTTTAACTGCGTTATTTTTCTGAATTTGGCTATTGTGTAGATAAACCCTATTTATATATAATTTACTAGCAAAGTCCCGCGGTTTCACCCGCGTATGTTTCGATCCCGCAGGATTTTACAAAATCCTTTAGTGGATCCTTACACACCACAAAAGTCACTCATTCCAAAAGTCGCGGAACAAAATTTGTTTGTCTCGATAGGCGTCTAGAACAACCTTTTCCTTTCGGCTTAATACCCCTCCTCGGAGCACATTGTATATAGAAGATAACCATTAATTCACAGTAAATCAGATACCTCATTGTTTTTTCTTACAAAAGTATGATAGTGAAACAATTTTTAAGTATCAAAGAAATATCTAAATTAGGAATTTAATTAAAAGACCTATTTTTTATCTCTAAATAACTTTTATTGTTTTGTAAAAAATACATAATTATTATAAAAATCAATCTCTAATATTTTTATTATAACTTCTGAGTTAAGTTATAACTATAATCATAAACCTAGACAAGTAAATAAGTATTTTTAGGTTCAGTTATTAAGTTTAAGTACCTAATTAAAATACGTATAATAGCTTATAGTATAAAATATGTCTTATAAAGAATTTATATTATCTAAAGACTTATGTTGTTAATCTCCATGTATAAGTAATTATAATTATTTAAGTAAATAAAGTAAATATAACTTTATAAATACTGTATCTTTACTGACCCTCAAAGTCTAAATTTTCAGCTGTTGCAGGCCAAGTTTTATCGCAATCGAATTAGTATTTTTTTCTTCGTAAGAATAACATCTTTAGGAAACCAACATCTCCTAGGACTCACCACGGCCCGAAGGCATGTGACATTCGCCAATCCAAAGTAGGCTCCCGTGGCGTCTTACTGCCTAACCCCTCTAAGAGGAGGCCCTAGCCCTGCAGTGGGAAAAATTAAAAGGCTTATATTTATTTATTTAAGAGTAACATACATAGAAATCACATTAGGAAAAATATTTATAGGTAAATTTATAAATATTTTAATATGTCTTTTTATATATAACAATAACTAGAGTGAGCGCGATCGCTGCAAACTTCATACGAGAGATGTCATAATAAACCTTAGGAATACTTAGGTGGTACAAAAGTATTACTAATGAAGTTATTAATTTACAAATAAAGGCCATGGTTGGTTCCATCTTAAGTGATTTATCAAAGAAGCTTTTTGAGAGAGTCTTACGAAGTCCTATAAGCTAATAATCTTATGGTTTTAGAACTAAAAGTCTAGCTAGTTTGTTCCTAAGAGCGTTGAAAGTTTAAACAATCATTGTCGTGTAGGTAATGTTGGTTGTTTCGATTGATCATGCTGAAATATCTTTGGACCAGCACTGACATTAATGCTGGGTATTCCTTCTGGATTTTACTTTCGATATCTCGTTCCTAATACAGAGAATAAAAACAACACATTACAACAAAAACAAGATTTAGGCTAAAAACTAACATTTTGATCTAACTGTTTCAACAATGTAGCATTGTTAGATTGGCTTTGCGGTTGGTTCACCAAATATTGGAAATTTTGCAAAGTTTCGCTAAAGATTTTGAAGTGTTAGTTTTTATTTTCGAAATTAGCAACAATTGGCGAACCGTTTTCAAAAAAAATCTAATAATGCTGTAGCATTGTTGTTTTTTACATTGGATAGGCTAGCATTTGACCTCATCTCATGATGGAAAGCAACGATGTAACATGCCTGCTTAGAAAAAACCTATTCACTCTTGACTTCAAGACTCCAAGACTCTTTACTCTGGGCATTAGTCAACCAAACTGAGAGAATGATTGATTGATTGATTGATTGATTAATTCTTTATTGCAACACCAAAAACAAAAAATTACAATAAAAAGAAAAACATATACAACTTTAATCTAGGTGGCACAATAGGCGGCCTTATCGCTTAAAGCGATCTCTTCCAGGCAACCTTTGGATGGATAAGAAGCGAAAAAAGATGAAAGGTAGGGTGTTTGGACAGGAGAATAGGTACTTGAAAATATAAAATAATAGTGTCACACATATACTAAAGGTAGTGAAATACACAAAATTTTAAGTTATTTTAAGTTTTAAATTTTGAAAGGAAAGTGGCGCAAGGCAGGTGGCGTATGCTATTCTATAATAATATACATTAAAAATGATATATTACTTGATTTTAATTTATATTTTATAATTAAAAACACTAGAGGTTTAAATTTGCGTGCCAACCGTTATCACGCCTACCCGCGAATGATGTGCTGTTTAAATCATCTAGAACATACTACGAGATTCAGAACTCAAATAAAAAAAATGCATTACATATACAACATGTATAACACAGCGTCATCTAGCCTTTAAACTAAGAAACAAGACTTGTATTATGGTATAAATAGACACAAATGATTCAACCAGAAACACCAAGAACCAAAATAAAGATTTATAGGCAGCATAAATAACATGTTCCCAGTGGGAATAGATCCTGTAACCTTCTGTGTCGCAGTCTAGCTACAGAGGTCGTCCTGTTAAAAAGATAACGCAATCGTCTCTGTAATTTCTATCAAGAGTTAACACTAGGACCGCCTAATAAAATATACATAGCAAATATACTTACAACAAAGCAGCAATAGGCCATTGACCATCTCGCCCGCAAGCCGGTTGGCTTGCAGAACTTAGTGCGTAGCCATTTGACCCCGCTGCTCATCCCAGTTGCAGTGGGGACCAGGTTCAATGGAGGAGGCAGGGTTGTTTGCCACATGTAGTCTATGTACACCTAAACAGTTAAACAGGTAGTTTTTATTTGAAAAGTGGCTTGACCTCATTTTGTGAATAAATAATTATGATTTACTCAAACCTAAATTATCTTGTTAGTCCTTAGGAATTAGACTAAGTAGATCTGGATCTGAGATATTGATGATAAGTAATAATATGGCCTAAAATGCTTTACTGCATGCCCGCTGCAGCCGCTTTTTATTTTATTTCGCATAAAAGGAATACGTTTGTGACATCGCCTCACCTCACTTAGTAGGTACATAATATCTTAATAATTTTTTCCTACTAGTATTTTAAAATCATAAAAAAGTCACATCACATAAAAGAGTAATAAAGTAATAAATGAAATAATAATTTTATGAAAGTAGTTTTTAAATCAAATCAAAAAAGAGTCAATAATTATAATATAATAATATATTGCTTTAATGCTTTTTGAAATGTTTTTCAAATAAATAAACCGACTTGAATATCAATCATCATAAAAAATCACAACACATTAAATACTTTACGGTGGAAAATAAGCACCTTTTAAGCCCCTTTTACACTTATTCCTAGAGACGTCGCAATTATTTATGTCGAAAGTTCACTCTTACTAATAGGTACCTTATTATTAACTTATGAATACCAACGTAATGTAGGTGATGTGAAATGTGATGTAATGTAAAATACTGCGAGACCATTTCATTTATATTTATGCCCATTTAAATTATTATTATGGGTGCCTGTGAAAAGTTCGCCCCGGTTTAGCTAGGGTTCTGTAGATTTAAAATTCAAGAACTATGTATGTACTACATATTTAGATTATTTACCGACTCTATATAGCCTACTGGTCCATTAAGGAATTTGTGAAGAGCGCCCTCCCGCTGTCTCTAAAACGCAAACTCCGTGACAAGTATATCATGCCCAAAATACTGGCGAAGCATCGCCCAAGACCGCGAAGTTTGTGAGACAATATAGGTTGATTAAAGAAAACTCTACATTCATGTAGGTAACATTGATTCGATGCTTTCCGTATTTCGGAAATATACTTAGTTTAAATCAGTATTATCTACGGAACACTAAATTAAGTTAGCTGAAAATGACTTTGCTAGTCGTATTGCCGCAAGTATATTATACCCGCAAGCGATAGAGTTTCTAAACCCGACTCATTATTAAGTGCCTACAACATGTAATATGGGATATTAAATACTAAATGAAAATAAAAGTGTCCAGCATTTACGTCGATGCTCTTCAGCCATGAAGGCTTAATTCTCGAGACATGTCCCTACTCTTGCTTAATCCGGTTTGGATGGGTGACAACGTCACGTCCGCAGCAAATGCGACGCTATTTTCGTAACGAAAAATAAAACTACAAGCTAGAATTACATTTGAGCCATTCAGTTTCACCGCCATGTCATTGTGACATAATGCTCCATACATTTTGAACATATCACATCGTCAGTACGGGTTCGTTCCGTTTCCCCCCAATTCCGTTTCCCCCTGTTTCGATTCCCCCCGAAAAATATTTATTATAGGTACCTATGTATTTTGGTGATTTGTACAGTCAACAGTTAAAGTTCGAAGAGTGTCAACTGGTCAAGTCCTTTTTTTTAATATAACAAAAGACGATCGGAGTAGAAACAAAAGACGATCGAAACGAAAACAAAAGACGATCGTTACGAAAACAAAAGACGATCGAAATGGAAACAAAAGACGATCGAAAAGAAAACAAAAGACGATCGAAATGGAATTAAAAGACGATCGAAATGGAAACAAAAGACGATCAAAATGGAAACAAAAGACGATCGAAATGGAATTAAAAGACGATCGAAATGGAATTAAAAGACGATCGAAATGGAATTAAATGACGATCGAAATGGAAACAGAAGACGATCGAAACGAAAACAAAAAACGATCGAAATGAAAAAAAAGACGATCGAAATGGAAACAAAAGACGATCGTTACGAAAACAAAAGACGATCGAAATGGAATTAAAAGACGATCGAAATGGAATTAAAAGACGATCGAAATGGAAATAAAAAACGATCGAAACGAAAACAAAAGACGATCGGAATGGAATTAAAAGACGATCGAAATGGAAACAAAAGACTATCGAAATGGAAACAAAAAACGATCGAAATGGAAACAAAAAACTATCGAAATGGAAACAAAAGACGATCGAAATGGAAACAAAAGACGATCGAAATGGAAACAAAAGACGATTGAAACAAAAACAAAAGACGATCGAAATGGAAACAAAAGACGATTGAAACGAAAACAAAAGACGATCGAAACGAAAACAAAAGACGATCGAAATGGAAAACAAATAAATAAATAAACCTCACATTGTAATAAAACTCCTTGTTTTTTTTGAAACACGTTTGTTGAATGGGAGCCCCTCTTAAAATTTTGTTTCATTTAGTTTTTAGTTTTTGTTGTTGTAACTACTACCGAAATACATCTTCTGTGAAAATTTCAACCGTCCAGCTATTTCGGTTCGTGAGATACAGCCTGGTGACAGATGGACAGACGGACAGACGGACAGACGGACAGACGGACAGACGGACAGACGGACAGACGGACAGACGGACAGACGGACAGACGGACAGACGGACAGACGGACAGACGGACAGACGGACAGACGGACAGACGGACAGACGGACAGACGGACAGACGGACAGACGGACAGACGGAAAGACGGACAGACGGACAGACGGACAGACGGACAGACGGACAGACGGACAGACGGACAGACGGACAGACGGACAGACGGACAGACGGACAGACGGACAGACGGACAGACGGACAGACGGACAGACGGACAGACGGACAGACGGACAGACGGACAGACGGACAGACGGACAGACGGACAGACGGACAGACGGACAGACGGACAGACGGACAGACGGACAGACGGACAGACGGACAGACGGACAGACGGACAGACGGACAGACGGACAGACGGACAGACGGACAGACGGACAGACGGACAGACGGACAGACGGACAGACGGACAGACGGACAGACGGACAGACGGACAGACGGACAGACGGACAGACGGACAGACGGACAGACGGACAGACGGACAGACGGAAAGACGGACAGACGGACAGACGGACAGACGGACAGACGGACAGACGGATTGACGGACAGACGGACAGATGGACAGACGGACATACAGACAGACAGACAGCGAAGTCTCAGTAATAGGGTTTCGTTTTCGCCCTTTGGGTACGGAACCCTAAAACATCTAAATAGGTGGTCAATACACAATAATTATATTTCTTACGATGTTCATTCTTTAATTAGTCAAATGTCTTTAAACAAATTATTTGTGGTTTTAAACCCAAATATAAGTTAATATAATATACCTACCCCACTATAAGATCTGTCTTGTCAAAATTTGTTTCTACTCTGATTATCTTTTTTTAGTTTCGATCGTCTTTTGTTTCCATTTCGATCGTCTTTTGTTTTCGTTTCTATCGTCTTTTGTTTTCGTTTCGATCGTCTTTTGTTTCTATTTCGATCGTCTTTTTTTCCATTTCGATCGTCTTTTGTTTCCCTTTCGATCGTCTTTTTTTTTCCACTCTGATCGTCTTTTGTTTCCATTTTGATTATCTTTTGTTTTCGTTTCGATCGTCTTTTGTTTCCATTTCGATCGTATTTTAATTCCATTTCGATCGTCTTTCGTTTCCATTTTGATCGTCTTTTGTTTCCATTTCGATCGTCTTTTGTTTTCGTTTCGATCGTCTTTTGTTTCCATTTCGATCGTCTTTTAATTCCATTTCGATCGTCTTTTGTTTCCATTTCGATCGTCTTTTGTTTCCATTTCGATCGTCTTTTGTTTTCGTTTCGATCGTCTTTTGTTTCCATTTCGATCGTCTTTTGTTTTCGTAACGATCGTCTTTTGTTTTCGTTTCGATCGTCTTTTATTTTTACTCCGATCGTCTTTCGATCGACCAAAATACATAGGTACCTATAGTAAATATTTTTCGGGGGGAATCGAAACAGGGGGAAACGGAATTGGGGGGAAACGGAACGAACCCGTCAGTACTTAGGTGCAAAAGTCGAGGCTAACTGAAGAGATTTTGAAATTGTCAATTTATGAGATTATTTACGTTGATTGTTTGCTAATAAATCAGAACTTTAAGTTTAAAAGGTTAAAATTTTAAATACTGCAATGCAACGCAAGCAAAACATTTACTTTAATTTTTACATTTTTCCCACGTCTTATTCCGGGAAAAATGTAAACAAGAATGCAAATCATGTTAGTTTAAAAAGTTTATCATATTTCATTCTTTACCAAAAACATTTGAATTTAAAATTCTACGCGACTTTTGCACCCTTATTATTATTATACCTACATTGGTTGACATTAAAGTAGACTTACTCATTGATCTCAACCTAAAGTAGATATGGCATCTGAAGGAAGACTGTTGAACCAAGCAACTGCAGCCACACTATCATCAAAACGTTCAGTGACAGTTCAACAGCGGGCGAGGTCACATATATTAGAAAAATAATTTAATTCCCAGGATATCGTATAAAAACCTCCAAAAATAGTTCAAAAACAACAAAACAATGACCACGGGATCACCTTTTATCGGTTAATAAACGAAATAATTGTTAAAAAATACATAAAAACTGAAAAATAAAATTGTGTACAAATAATCAAAGATCAACCTACCACAGAACGGACACTATGTTTGTTCAATATGAAAATGGTAACAGTACTTTCTTAGGACACCTTTGACCACAGACGACTAGATATCGCCGGCGGTTTCTCTTATGTTTGACTATCGGTTATTATTACGTAGTATTTGTTTTAAGCTATACAATATAGCTTTTATCGCGGGCTTTGAGTTCGGCCACCGAATCAAGAAATTCCGTAACAAAATAAAACCTAACACCCCCCCATTCCGCCTACCATGTGGCCATGGTTATTTTTTTTTCATGAAACTTAATTCCTTATATAATTGAAAAATTCAAAACCTAACTTCAAAAAAAAGAAAAAATAACATTTGATAACCTTAAGAAAGTTATCTGTTGTGTAAGCTCTGTAAAACTGGCAGCTAAACTACACACCATCTTTATCTACCCAGTAAAAGTGCCCGACTTCAGCTTACATAATAGATTAAAGTCGAGTGTATGTATGTAAGAGAGGTTATTTTCTTATTTTTTTGAAGTAAATTTTTGAATTGATTGAGAAGTTTTTTGATGAAAAGGTGCTATGGGTGCTCCATCAATTTGATTTCCAAAAGTTCAAAAGTCCAAAAAATATTAATTTACTGCATTTTGGGATGCCATTCTGCTCATCATTTCGAAGGTTCGCATCAGATCTTCAATTAATTTTTTTGTGGCCTACTCGAGATTTTCACCTTATAAAAAAAAAGAATCATCGAAATCGTACATAATATACATAATTTAGTAGAGCACAGCGTATTCACGCTTGAAAATATTATTGAAAACCTCCTTCTTTTTTTGAAGTCAGTAAAAAATAGTGAAATGAAGGTGAAACCGCAGGGCAAGGAGTGTTGGGTGTTTAAGTATAAATTGACGGTAGCTTTATCGTAGATATGCAACAGACACACACGCCATATACTCAACGATTTTTTTAAATTCTAATTCAAAGTTTTGGTAATTTCTTATATAAATTTATAGATTAATCGAATTGTCCTATCTGGCACGTTACACATTACTCTATGATGCTTTTGACTAAAACGTCACAAGCGTCATTAACTGAAGGGAAAAGCGCTGCCAGTGATATTATTTTTCATTTTCACAAAAGACGTTACAATATTGTCAGCGCTGTAGCGGCTTGTTTTTATTGATTTTGTGTAAAAGGAACATAAAGTTTGTTTGAGACATCATCTCTAGTTACTACTTATTAACTCAATGGACTTACTCCAGTCTTCCCGAATGTCCATTCTATAGCAACGTTGTCGGTAACCCTTTGAAATGTATTCGACATGGTAGCAATCAGCATATTCAAAACCACAATCACAGATATAACTTCGAAACCTGATCCAAATATGGAGTTCGATGTTAATATTTCAAATCTACAGATTTAGCCTTAGATATGGATTTGTTTATGGTCAGATTTGATTCAGGTTAACTAAAGAAGTTGGACTAAGTTACAGTCTATTGGGCTTATCAGATTCTAGATATTATTTACGATGGTAAAGTAACATTTTCCATAGATTATTCTTCTGTTTTCGCGATTTTCTATTGAAATTAAAGACATTTTTCGGTTTTAATCGCGTGGTGTTTATTACTTTTAGCATTGTTTCAACGCTCAACATTTCGAGACCTTTACAGGTCCCTTCTTCAGGATTGTCAAACCTCCTCCAGAAGAAGAAGGGACCTGTAAGGACCGAAAAATGTCTTTGGTTTTAACATTTTCCAGTCAATAGAATATAAGTGTAGGATATGAAGATGGATGATTTATTATCTTTAGAAATTAAACTCAATTTTTCTTTACACCTTTACAGGTCTCGAAACATTGAGCGTTGAATCAATGCTAAAATAAAAAACACCACGCGATCAAAACCGAATAAGGGTTGCTTGTTGACTACGAAACCCTAAAAATGAGTTTAATTTCTATCCAACATCGCAAAAACAGAAGAAAAATCTTTATATTATCTTTGTTTGAGAAATACTTACAACCAAAACAAAAATATCCAATGCGTTCCGTAAATTCGTGTTTGTTTTCTTGACTTTTGGGAATTTTCGATGCATTTTTCGTATTTTCCAAAACAATATCAGCGCTTTCCAAAGGTGACATGCAGAATAGTGCCCAAAATAGTGTGTTAAACGTATCCGCAAGACTAATAAAAGATGAAGCCTGTAAGTGTTGTTAGATGAGACCGACAAAAGTCGTAAAGGAAAGGAACGAAATACCTAGTAACTGGAGTAAACAGTAGGTACAAATGTATTTTACCGCTATTTCTTCACGATTTTTCTACAAAAGAGCAACAATAAATTCGCACATTACCGACTTAGCTAAGTGCTTAAATATTTGATCCATAGCCTACGAACACATACTTGTGTTCGTAGGCTATGGTAGCTAGTACTAAAACTTTTGGAACGGTTATCGTAATACAAATGTGATTACAATAATGCAGTATTAAGGGGAAATAGGTGCCTTGAATAAGATTAAGTACCCAGGCTTCCCCAAAGACAAAAACAGTTAAGATTCAACACAAAAGAAAATTTGGCAACGGTAAAAATTTCCATATCAAAATATCATAAAAGCTATGCGAATAAAGTATACTTACGGTTGTTGCTTCGTAGATATAAAGATAACAATTTTGCATTTCACAGCGGGAAGTTTCATGTGAGAACTCTTCCTAACTTTGAATTCAAGCAGTTATATATACAAGTTATCTAAGTAAGCAAGTAAGTACTTAGATAACTTATGACTGCTTGCTTACAATTTTACATTGTAACGGAGTATGCTTTGTCTTGCTTTTTAGCAAGCTTGATCATGCATGAAATTAACTTAAATCTTTATTTTCTTGTGAGAAAATAATGATTATTAATGTTTATTAAAATAAATGAATATTTATTTGAATAATATGAAGACGAGAGAAGGTAAATACTTTTAACCTGAACAGTTTTCATTCCGAATTCATCTTCATATACCATCCCATTATAATACTGGTAGAATCGAGCCAGTCCTGCGGCAAATGCGCATATAATAATCGCGAACACCAATATGTATTTGTAAATATCAATTGTCATCTTTCCTAAGGAGACCTGCGCATAACGTAGTAATATAAAACGTGTTTGTAACCATGACGAAAAGTTAGAAAATGCAACAAATACAATTATTTTAAGACTAAAAAGTATGACAAAGTGGAATAAGTATATAAGATAAATAAAAGAAATGTTAGAAATATAAGCATGCAAAAGCTCAAATACTGGATATTGGTATCTAGAATTTGTGGTAGATAAGCGTAAATAGTAAACACAAAGAGAACTTGTAACTCAATTACCAACCGGAATAGGTAGGCAACATTGTTTGAAACACCTTGCGCGTGAGTTGGTAACGATTGAGACGTCAATAAGCGATAAGCTAAGCACAGGAGCTGTCAATCCGTAAATAAAACAGTTCACATGGACTATCAAGTGTGTAATTTACATACTTGCAACGGCCCTAAATGGTAGTTCAGTTGGCACAAAAACATCAGTCGGAAGAAAGCGAAGATAGTTGCGAGACAGAATGTGCCCTCGGCCAGTAATATTGGCTCGTATTGGTTCCAATACTTCCGCTCTGAAATCGATAAGTAGGTGAGGCGCGCTGAATTTCTCTAGAAACGAATATGAGGCATGTTGCTTTAGATAAATGTAACTAGTTAATATCTGCCTGTCTAAACGATAGATTTCCAGTTTCAAACACCGTAGGCTTTCCGCTTAAGAACATAACCGTTTGTCTTGAATGGGTGAGTGAAAAACCAATTTACCACAACCTATGTGTCATTGTTGGAAATTGCAGTAGGTAAGCTCCTATTTTAAAGACTTAAATGAATTATTTCTTAACTATAACAAAAATAGTGACATCCCATTAAGAAATGTTATTGATTTGTGATTGTGGACCGGTTTCGGATACAGAAGCTGTACAAAAACTATAAGTTAAGTACCTAAGTTCCCGTTAGTCACGTCATCAACCGCAGCCATTATCCAAAAAATAAAAGTAAGCCAGAATAAAGTGAGCATTATGATCTCAGCCCAGTTCCACATAGCCGTGAAGTAGCGACGCGGTCCTTGCATGAAACACATTCTAATAGCCGACCATGTGTATCCGATGACGTAAAGAATTAGAGGACCTTCTGCTCCTGTAAAGAGTACATATTCTTAGTACGTCTTAAGATACTATTACTGTGAAATGATTGAAAGCTGCAATTACAATAAATTGAACCAACGTGCAATAACAATATCATTTTCCTTCAGCTCGCATCTAATCAGAATTCTGAATGTTCATCCAGAATGCTTTCACGCACAACGTCTCGCATAACCCATGTAATTAATTGCATTAATCTCGACAATACATCGCATCTGTCTCATCAGAGAGTAAATAAGCTAACCTGTATTTGGCGGTCCCCGTTTCTGGTTGCTTTTATCTTGATTGGAGATGTAGAAGACTAGACTGAGGAATACTATGTACGTCGCCATGTGACTGATCAGTTTGTTCAACGGTATCTGATAGTGTTTGAGAAGACGATGCCTCGGCAGAATCTGCGAACGGTTAATTGGGTTTCACTGGCTTTAATGAGCATGACCGACATCAGAGAGGTGTATTTTAACGTTAATTTGTGATTGGATGGAACGACTCTACAGTTCTTTCTTGGACAGTTTTGTGGGAGTTAGTTATAGTTTATGATATAAAAATATTATTACATGCTTGACATACTTTTAATTTTTACGGAAGACGAAAGTTTCTATTTCAAAACTAACACTTACCATGCTCAATAGCAGAATTAACGGAATAATAAGTACACGGAACAGAACTATCATCGCTTTGGAACACATAGATTTATTTCGCCAATTGTGCCACTCGCCAAGCCAATAAGACTCCAACACCTAAAATTATTCCATCATTAAACAGTAGTATTTGACCGAGTTTAAATAATAACAGCTTAAGAGCAGCCATCAGTACCTATTACCTCCAACAGGTGTATAGTTTACTAGCATGATATGCATTTTTACACTGTTTAAAGAATGCTTAGAAGGTGTTATAAATCTGTGTTTGAGGTCAAATAATTTATGTACTTAATAGGGTTGTCGTACGTCCTTAAATGTAAATAAAGACGTTGTTCAATAGTTACTTGTTGTGTGTGCGGATGGGCTACAAATTCTTTCTGTCCGTAGTTTAGGGCAATAAGTAAGCGAGGCAGTACGAAGTGACGACGGCATTCGGAGCCAGAGGTTTGTTTTAATATAACTTCAACTTCGTCCGACGAGCGGCAACATCCTGTACGAGTCACATTTATCAGTCAATCTCTCCTGTACACGGGAGTGATTAACTATTCAAGATAAGTGTTAAATATTAATTGGATTTTTTGTTTGAGTCTATTGATGTGAATATTTTTTTAACTAGCTGAATTGCCAATTGTTGACGTGCTAAGCTGCGGGTTATATCATAATGAACTACACGTTTTTGTTTTCATCTCACCAATTAGATCCACGGCAAATGTGCTAACGTCATTCTTCAGTCGCATGTACTCTGCAGCCAAATGTCTGTAAGCGGCCGCGTTAGCCGATAACTCCTCGGTCAAGTAAAAAGCTTCAAGAATCGGATCCGAAGTTACATGGACGAGGTAAGCAGGAGATGATATAGCACGATACACAGATAGACGAGCGCAGCTGCCATGTAGCGCATCGTCGTTCATAATGGAATTTCTTGGAGAAAAAAACACATTAAAACAATAACGGTGCGCTGTGAATCAGATCTCGGAAATGTTAGGAAAATGGGCGTGGGTGATTTTACAGGCATATGTTCACTAATGATGGGCGTCTCGATCTCGTAAATAACTGATCGGTTAGTCATTAAGTTAAAAGTAGCATTCAAAATTCATATTTGGTATTCGTAGCAAGTTTTTAAATAACATTCGTTAACTACATCCGACTGTATCAAAAACAGTTCGCTCTTCATATGGATGTGAGTAGAGTAAGGGGGAACGTGGATTTTAAATATAGGTGGAAAATAACATACTTGCAGTTAGTACAGGGACAATTTGGCAAATGGGGTCGGTTGACATTGTGTCCTCGGTTTAGCAGCAGATTAACAGTCTCGTATTGATTCAGTTGAGCAGCGAGAATCAAAGGTGTGACGTGGGTAGGGAATATTGGAGAATGTGGATGTCCAGCAAATTCCAATCCAGGCGAGATTTTCTTTTGAGCGTCCAACAATGTCACTATATGTAGGTAAGTATTATTTAAAACAGATTTAACATATCTTTAATAAATCAAATGTATTTTATGAATGTGATCTACTTCCTAATGAATATTTATAAAAAAAAACGTAAAAGTCGATGATAAGTGAAAGTTTTAATTCTCTTTTACCCAATATTTTTGTACTGTTATCTCGTATGGCGTGCAACACTGTGTCACCAATTTCCACTTGCGGATATTTTAAGAGAAATCCGACCATTTCTTCCGATCTGTTGTGCACTGCGATATGAAGTGCCGATATGCCCTACATAGAAGTGTAAAAGTGTTAGCCTTACTTATCTCGATTGAAAATTAAAAGTAAGTCGGCAAACTGACCTGAAAGTTTACACAGTTGATATTGAGAGTTTGGTGTTCTTCGAGATATTTTTCGACCAAGGTCACATCGTTCTCTGCGACTAATTGTAAAAAATCAATTTCATTTTGTCTCAACTTTGGTAAGTAAATGTAACCTTTTGGTCCTTTGTGGCTACATCCTTCGTCTGGCTACAAATACATAATTTGAAAGTTAATTAGGCAAGTCTTGTATGCAACCTGTTAAGATAATTTTAACGTATGAAATTGCATTTGAGTACAAGTCGCCTAATATAAGACTTGCCTTATGGAATAGCGGCCTTAGCATTATTAGAATAAACACGCTATTTGCAGAGAATTTTAAAATTCTTACCGTTTCCAATTTACAATAGTGTGATGTCAGACTAGGAGTCGCAAGCCTAATCCTATTTTGTATGAATGATCTGGAAGTCGGAAAATTGATCGTGCTAAATTCTTCCGACAATCGACTATAGTTGGAAGGGGACTTCCCAAAGTTTCGGTGTTCAAACACTTTGAGAACATCGTACTCGTTTATTTTATTCAGCTCTGGTGCCTTCGTCTGCTTGCTTGCTAAGCTAGATTTCTGATAGCAGAACATTTTTGATACTAGTTTATTGCTATGAGCCGAAGATGTTTTAATATGAGATTTGAGATGGTAATCATCCCTTGTATTGAACTGTGATGTGATCGGATGGTTTTGTAGCTTTCTCTGCGTAGGTATGCTCGGTAAGCTTTGGTTTTCGATTGAATCAGTTAAAATGGACACTGATGACTTCATCGTCGAGTCGCGTCTCTATTATGGAAAACAAATTATCTTTTGTGGGTTACTGTCCGAGAAATGTTCGTGGAAAGTGCGATCCTAATAAAATTATGTTTATTAGACAGACTTGTTTGCAAACTAGGACGTTAATAAAATTCGCAAATAAAACTTGAGGTGAAGATTAGACTTGATAACGTTTTTTGTCAAAATATGTCAGAATTGAAATACTATATTGTCTTTATCAAGTTTTATGTCTTTATCATAGCAATAGGTCAAATCATCAAATCACCGTACAAATTAAAAAATATCTTGCTCTTGTTTTTCAATGAAAATTGACAGTTATCTAGTTCTTCTTATTGGTCTGTGCAGTTATCTAATAAAAACGAGTGATAAAAGTTGGATTTTAAAATGGTAAAAATGTGACGATAATATATTATAGTGCATTTTGAATAGATAACTGTGCATGTGAAGTTGATGTCTGATGTAAAGTAGGTAAAATAATTTATATTATAAATATGTCACTGAAGTAAAGATTTCGTCAACGTCCATTATACAGGGCGAACCATTTTAACCGGCTTTTAGGGGGATATCCCAAACTATATACCCCGACTTTCATTCCGAGAGTCGTGGGTTCGAATTCAGGCCGACCGCGCACCAATGTCTTTTTCTTTAAGAAAAAGGTATGTGCGCTAATAACATCGCTCTTACGGTGAAGGAAAACATGCATCGTGAGGAAACCGACATGTCCTAGGACTCACCACGGTCCGAAAACATGGGATATTCAGTGTTTTCTATGTATCATAAACATAATGTACCGTAAACCGGGGCTTCTTTAACATCCAGGGTAACTTTGAAAGTTTTTGGGACTACTTTAACAACCCGCCAAAATCGGGAATTCGCGAGCGGCATTGATGCGTTGACTTTGACAGTGACTGGGATATAAACCTCTACACCAATTCCTTCAACTTCGGGCGCACCACCGCCCGCCAAATACCAGACTTCTTCCGACGAAGATGTGCCTTTAATAAATTTAGTCCGCGGGAAACATAGAAGGGAGAAGATGGAAAAAAAGAAGGGTAAGAACAAGGACAACAACCTCTGTTACATCTGTAGATGTGACTTCTAGTTCTACCGCCACGCTGTGGACTGATTATGCTGCATCACTTGCAAAAATTGGGTGTGTGGCATGTGTAACAAAGGCTCTACTAATCCTGCCTATGAACATTTGGTGTGCGGGGACGACACTGACTAAATCTTATTATTTTAACTTTTTTTAAAAATTACTACACGTTGTATTGTCCTAATTAACTATAAGTTTTACCAAAGTTGATTCTGTCTGATTTTTATTTCAATTATTATAATAATTTGAAGACTGATTAAGTGCCTTTAAAAAAGTAAAATAATGGGAATAAAGATTTGATTTGATTGTAAAGAACATTGTTTTTCATTAGATTCCATGTATTCTTCAACGAAGTATTATATATTTTTTGCTAAAATGATGTCAAAGTAGCCCGTGCATTTAACATCTTTGACAACAGTCAAGTTTTAATACAATGACAAAGAAGCCCCTACCCAGGGGCTACTTTGACATTTTTTTAAATAAAAAAGTATATATTTTGGGGGGTCGATATTACCTTAATTTTTTAGCGATCTGATAACCAATGAACACATTGTTCTATTAGCGTAGAAAAACATGGAATTTACAATATTTAAAAAAAAATACGTACAAAAAGCTTTCGAAACCTGTTCAATGTAGCCCCGGTTTACGGTATGTATTTACAAAAAAAAAAGTATAATATGTTATAATATTATGTAGTATATCCGTTGTCTAGTACCCATAGTACAAGCCTAGTGCTTAGTTTGGGGCTAGATTGCGCTGTGTGTAATGTCGTGCAATATTTATTTATTTATATATAAGACTTGCAGATTCCCGCGGTTTCACCCGAGTCCCGATACCGTGGGTTTTTTTAGTGGCCAAAAACCCTTTCTTAGTGGATCAACACACACCACAAAGAACACACTCTCCAAATGTCATGTCTCTATAGGACCAGCGGTTTGGGCTCTGCGTTGATATTATAGATCAGTCAGGACATTAAATTTTATATATACCTATAGTTAAAGCGAAAAATGCTGAAAGGAGTTGCATCCCCGATTTTGACAAAAACTAAAATGGCATATTTAGATTTTATAAAAATTAAATGGCATATTTAGATTTTATAAAAATTCACTACCCTAGCTTGGAATTGAATTGTAAGTATTTTTACAAAAAAATAAACTCCCTATATAATTATAATATCGATATTACTGTATCGTGTTGGTGAAAGAGATTCAGATTCCAGTTTCATGGCAATCAGTTGAGTAGTTTTTGCGAAACACACACAAACTTTAGACACTCGTTATGTTGATATTTACCTTCTACTACTATAAAGGTTAAAGGTTTTGTTGGGTGTTTTCCGTACGTAGCCACATAATTGGGCCATTGTTCGTGGTTTTAAGACGCGGGTTTCCTCGCGATGTTATCCTTCACCGTACCGTAAGAACGATGTCAAAAGCACACAGGTACTTATTGGGTTTCTTAATGATGCGATACTATCACCGTATATTCTAATCTACACTAATATTATAAAGAGGAATGATTTTTATTTATGTGTGTGTATTTGTATGTTTGTAAAGAATTAACTCAAAAACTACTGTGCCGAATTCAAAAATTCTTTCACCATTATAGAAAGCTACATTCACCCTGAGTAACATAGGCATGATAGGCACTTTTAATCCCGATATTCTCACGGGATACTGACTTACACGCAGCTAATAATTGATAAACGAAGAGTCACACTTAGTTTTGTGACAAAACAGCAAGTGTTTGTAGCATGATACATGATACTTTGTTTCACTAGTTAACACTATATTGCGCTTGCCAACGAAAGTTGTTTTAAAGTAGTATTTGTTTTTAGACAATCATGCAACCGCCATTAAAACGTTGCCTTACTTTTTAGATGTATAAAGTATATAATCAAGTGTTTAAACTGGATTAATTGCTAACTTAAGTATATTGTTACCCTCGATGTGTTGATGGTTCATCTCAAATGATAGACTATTATTAGCTTTCACTCTCTATCTGAGTAAATAAAAGGAAATTTTGACATCTTGATTATGATTAACCTAGAGAAATGGTTGATATGTTCATAATGTCTAGATCAGGTTTATAATGTAGATACATTAGTAGGTAGAAACGAGCATACTTATTAAGTAGATCCACCCCGCGATTTCACCAGCCTTAATGCCGATCTTTTGACGTATTTGTTGAATTATTATGTAAAACTAGCTGCGTCCCGCGGTTTCACCCGCGTAAGTCCGATCCCGCGGGATTTTCCAAAATCCCTTTTTTAGTGGATCATTAGACACGCCACAAAGAACACACTCTCCAAATTTCATGTCTCTGGACCAGCGGTTTGGGCTCTGTGTTGATATATAGATCAGTCAGGACTTTGAATTTTGTATATAAAGATGATAGAAAATTGATTGCTAAATAGATTATTACTAAATACACTAAATATCTAAAGACTTAACTAAACTTAACTACAAAAATCTTAAAAAACTTTTCAAAAATAATATTAAACAAACCTAAGTCTACGGTACTTGGCAGCGAGCCTAAAATGCTAAATCGCTAAATGATATCTAAAATTTCACGCGGAATTATCTCAATGCTATTTTTTTTGTGTCAAATAAACGCCAGGATTTTAGATTTCCCAGAAAATAGAGATATTTAAAATTAAGTTACAAATGAAAAAAGAAAAAAAGAAAAGAAAAGAAATGTTGCTTAGGTATACCTTTTTATATCGAGTTATTTAATTTATTCTGTCAAAAAATATAAAAGTCGAAATTTGATAATGTTTATCTAAATCCATTTATAACATTAGAAACGCGAAAGTTTGTGAGAATAGATGTGTGTATGTATTAGGTAGGTACTATTCGCAAAAGTTCTTGAATAACACATGGGCCATCACATCACTAATTAATAATATGTTCGATAATCCCACGGAAATTACGGTAAAACTATAGTCACATATTTGTGTTCAAAGGGATTCGTAACCTAAGAAAAGACAACTGTTTCACGTTATCTAACTCGGAGTTTAAAGATAATAATGTTGTAAATAATGCCTAACATCCAATCTCTAGTATTTTACTGGCTTTAGATCTTTCTGATCAAATGGAATTGAAGGCAGCGCCCGAAGGCGCTTCTTGCCAGTAAAATGGTTCTAACAAGTATGTCAAGTAGTAAAAACGTCTGAAGAAGATAAATGCATTTTGTCTAGACGCGGTATTAAAATCTCAGTTAAAGTACCTTATCCGAAAATTGAGTAGAAATATAAGTGGAACACCTTAGTCTGGCCGTAGTCGTGGCGAATTTGACAACGTGAGACAAATTTGTTATGAGTTCACCAGGCAAGGCTGCACGATCTAAGATTATGCCTATAATACGAGAAACGTGAGAGTCATCAAATAACCTACATTTTTATTGTGTCCTGTGAACTACGAGTAGTAAACGAGTCCTTTACTTTCTTTTTGTCTGTATACGATGTTTCGGCGAGGATAATGTAATCTGTAAATTCTGGATAGTTATACGAGTTTTTATAGCAGAACCTTACTGGTTGGCCTATTTTGGCAACATTTAGCAAGGGGCGCGCGGGCGTCCAGTTTGGGAACTTCTGAGCTAATTATTTCTACGACTTTTGAAAAAAAAAGCGCTGTATTTGAGCTGTTCTTAAACAAAGATTAAATAAGCTTAGAATAGTAGGTAGTTCAAATTCAATAACTATCAAATAAACTCTTATGTTGACTATTGAATGAGATTTCCTGATACTAATATTGAGGTAGATACTTACTTATTAATTTTCGAAAAAAAAACCTAATACATTTTCGGATGAAACATTCCCTTCACCGGAATTTATTGTAGGTAAGGTGCCTTACATCTATTTTATTAATTTCATAGATAGATAAATCTGTTACTATTATAAAGCGGAAGAGTTTGTTTGTTTTTTTGTTTGTTTGTTTGTTTGAACGCGCTAATCTCAGGAACGTCTATTTAGTCGAGTCTATTTATTAGTATTTAGAATAGTCCATTTATTGAGGAAGGCTATAGGCTACTTTTGATCCCGATATTCCCACGGGATCAGGACTTATGCGGGTGAAACCGCGGGGAGCTGCTAGTATGTACATAAAACAGTTAAAACAAGAAGTGATTACCACAAGATTAGTAAAGCTGGCCTATTTAAAGGTCGGTAATTATTTGCATGTTTGAATAGGTGAGAACTTATCGCGGCATTTAAAAGGGTGATACATATAATGAATGGAAAATCGATCAAGATGTACCGTAATGGGATAAATCTCATAGGTTTGATGGCGTGACGTGATTGAATTGGAGTCTACACATCATTGTTGCGGTATCAGTGCATCGTTATTGACACGCGAACTTGTTTCATTAAATGTATTTATTGTGAATTTACACGCAATATTAGGACATTGCACTAACGAATGTGAGCTTTGTCGGTGGGAATTTGATTCATCTAGCTCGAAGTAGGTATCTAGATGCTAGATCACGTAGGTATAACTTATTATAACAGAAAATGTTACATAATTCATAAGTATTTCTTGTTAAGCTATAACTACAGTCTGCTAAATATTGTAGCAAATTTTATATTAATTAATTTTGGTATTATTATTGTATATGTTAACGTTAGAGTGCAAAATACATTAATGTGCACATTAACTAAGTAATCTGCAGATTACCTGATACAATCCGTTAAAAGTGCGAAATTTAACTTAAAAAGCTGATATACGCACTTGCACTTTATCTAGTTAGTTTGTATAATAAATAAAGGTTGGTACACCGGTAAAGTTCAAAAGACAGCGAAAAAATAAAAAGCTTTCTAGGTGGTTAAAAAAAAAAGAACCCCGAGAAAATTAAAAGAAGAGCTTGCTTAGTTCGCTCTTTCCTTAACCTTCTCTGCCCTGGAGTCGTTTCTGTGACAGCAAGAATTACACTTTACTGTATGCACGGTCGTTAATCTGCAGATTACCTAGGCACTCTGCACATTATCTTAGTAAATGTTCGAAAATATAAAAAAAACGAACTTTTACTGACTCAGCCAGGTAATCTGCAGATTTCCTAGTAAATGTAAACCCTAACTGCTTTGCAAATTAACAGTAACATAAATATAAATAAATAAATATTAATATTATATTATCAGACTATTTCTTACTTGTAGATCTATTATATCAAACCGCCAGCTTACCACAGCTTACCTAATAGTTTGTGGCGCTGCTGTAACAATTAGCTAGCTTCCATACAAGTGCATGTCCCGTAATCTCGATAACTTGTTACCTACGTTGAAGAGCTTCAATTTTGATATCTAGTAAATTAGCGCTCAAAAGGGGATATGGACTAGTTAGGAGACAAACATACTAATAGTTCCCGCATCTGGGTGCAAGGTGAGCACTAGGAATGAGGGGAAATTTGTCACAGATTTTTTTAGGAAACAGGCGAGCTAGCTAGCAAGCACACAATATACTATAATTCTACAATGTTAAAATACTATCACAGACAGACACTCGCAATCATGCCTATTATTCAGAGAATGTGTTATATTAAAATGTTTTACTCTAACTCCAACCACAGTTGTGGTTGTCACATAGTTTGAATCCTCTTAAATTGGACCAGGCCAATTTAAATACCCATAACCGTTGCGCTACGAATTCACCTTTGTCATATGTAGGTAAACCCTTGAGCAAATGACATCAGTTTAGTAGCATGGGAATTAAGAGCGATTCTATCCCGCTAGAGATGGTAGTGTTTCGGCAAATTTAGCACGGGGCCCGTCGGTCCGTGGCAGGCTTTACAGTTCGCCACCGTTACGCGGCGATTAGGCGGCGCACGCGCAACTATCCGCCACGCTAATGCACTTGTCATCCGATATAATTGCGCCATGCATAAAAATTATTACGGGAAATGTGTTGTAACAAAAACTTTATGGTGTTTCCCGTGATACGTACGTTTTATATATCGTGAGATATCTTCCGTGTTGTTGGGTTTCATACAGACCAAGGTCTAACTGTAAGTGCGTCTTGTCACTTATATAATTGGGAACGTTATTGTTAATTAATTAGGTTTCCTTAGCTTTTTAACTGAGATTTATCCGTTATTTTCTAGATTCATGGATTCCGGTAAATCTCTTTGGATTTATATAAAGCAGGTAAAAGCCGTACTTAATATAAAGGTTTAGACGGGCGACCCAGATCTATTGGAGATCTTCTACAAAAAATATCTATTGAAGTGATTCGAAACTACGGAAAAAAAGAAGAAAAAGATGGTGAAATATTTTAGTAATGAATGGAGTAAAAATCTTTAGCGTCTAGTTGCTTAACAACAAGATGAGCGCAAAAGAAATGATAACTTTGACTTTGAAAAACTTTATTAATTTCAATCATGCTCTCATTGAGATGCTCTATTTATTTCTTGATTGCCAAAATGTATCAACATGAACTTGGATACGGACCTCGATTTCTGAATTCGATAACATTGTGCACCTTTTTTGATATTTCCCCTTTGTGCCAAAATGATGAACTTCTCAAAATGTTGAATTTACCAAAATGTCGAATTTTGCAGAATTTTCAGATTCAGATCATTTATTGAGAATATAGGTATTACAATGGTGTTATAAAATATAGTTAAGTACAGCTATTTTGAAAAGACTTAGACTAATATCGTGATAAAACCACATAGAAAATTTCAAGTCAAACAAGACTTACATTTCCCTCTTGTACATTATATTTGCAATGTAATGTGATATGAACGAAAGATTTTTTGTATCAATTACCTCCGGCATTTCACTGCTATGCAGTTTCCGTTTTGAGTAGGTAAACTGTGATCGTGTTGACAACATTGACATAATAACCTACATTTAAATAAACTGTATTAAACACACAAAATGTGAGCAGTTCACTTCTGCTTTATAATAGTTACATAGGATATAGGTTATGTTTTAAGTAAATTATAACAATGTAGTTAAATACATTAACGTTATATTGTACCAAAAACACAAATTACAAGAAATAATAGATAGAAAAAAAATTAAAGCTAAAGTGGAATAATGCGCGGCCTTACCGCCTATAGGCGATCTCTTCCAGGCAACTAAAGAATGGAAAAGACTTAAGGAAGGGGAAGGGTGATGTGTTTGGGTGTGGTTACATAGATAGATGAACACTTTTTTTGATCAACACCTCGTTACAAAAATTAGTAGGTATATTACAAAAAAAACTAAATGAATGTTGTACTTGTAAATATTTGTACCTATTTGTAAATAGGCGGCCTTATAGCTCAAAGTGATTTATTCCAGGCAACCTTAGTTCTAGGAACTAAAATATTCATGACTAAAGACAAGACCTACTTCAGACGAATTTTCATTTCATTTCAAGTGTACCAAGTGTGATGGAAGTGCTACGAATATAGTTCTAAGCTATCTGCTAACAGATTCAAGAGTCATAAATGTATGTTAGTCTAATAAATAGTGTTAGAGGATCAGTGACGTCACGGTTGCCATAGGAGCATGTGGGAGAAGCCTTGCTTGTTTATGTAAACAGCTGCGAGCTCAGATTACTGCTAGTCTCGGTTGAGTTCACATCGTAGGTGAAACCTATGCTCGTTTGAAGAGTCAAACTGTCTTTTCTATTATTTTCTGCCTATTATTTTATGTTTGCGATTATTGATTTGATTTGTGATTAACGAATTCGATAGAAGTCCGTGATATTGTCAAAATTGTTTGTTACCGAGGTTTTTGGTACTGAAATATGTGTAAAATGAAGTAAATGCTGTGTAATTAGTGTTATTCTGTTTCTAATTACCAACTTCCCCGTCTGATTCCTAAAATCAGAAGTGCGGATAAAGATCATTCACGTCCAGTGGCCTTATTCTGCAAAAAAATAAAACCGTGTAGATGCTGGCTAGCTTCTACACGGTTCGCAAGTTATTTTGTATGCTAGACGTGCTAGAAGTCTAGTGACGCGCCGTGTAGCAAAGTGTAGGTTCTATTTTTTTTTGTTTTTTGTCATTGGCATCTAGATTACCGAATTACTTTTAAAGGTTTCGATGTAGGTAATTTTAGAAAATTTGACTGGAGTCTGTATCGGATCTGTGTAGTCTTTTTTTATTTTCTCATACAGAATAAGGTCGTAAGTCGGCTTCGACTCCTGACTGATATGACATACAAAGACAAGGCAGTTTGGCATTTTTTTTTACAGGTGTCAATCGATTACAAATTTTAAAACTTGACAGTTTTTTTATGTTGTTATTGTTGGAAACAACTAACGAGGTTTTAGTCTTCACCGTACAGTATGTAGGTGACGAGCTCAAATGTAAGTGTATCTTGGCGGTTTCTGGTGAGTATGTTTTGATTATTAAGGCGGACCATTGTGAGTACCGCTGGTTAATAGTCAATTTACTATTGCTTTGTAACTACCCATATACTGCTTTGTTTGTTTAATTAAACTTCACTTTACTTGATTCGTAAAGAACAAAAATGCCTAAGCCGAAATAGTAGAAACCGTTCTACAAGTCGCAGACTACATCCTAATTATCGCAATTCATGTTATTCAAGTCGCGAATTACATCCTAATCATCGCGATCCATGTACAAGGAGTCGCGAATCTTGTTCTAGACACCGCGATGCTAGCTGTTGTCGTGATTCTCAACCAAGCCTTTATCGCAGACGATTTAATTCTTCTAAGAACGAATTAATGCAACAAATTCTAGATCGATTGTCAACATTCGAGGAAAAACAGTGCCTGTCCACGCGAACACCTCGGGAGCCGAGCGCCGCCGCATCACATGCGATTCTGCAGCCGCAGCAAGTTGCAGCAGAGGCTGTGACAGCAGTCCGAGATGATGCAGGTCGCCGCAACGTGGCTGCCCAGCCTTCACCCGGGCGTTCCGTAAGTGCGGCCACTGACCGCGGTATCAACATGACTGATCGTTTGATTGACGATATACGATCGATCAATACTATGGTGAGATCCAACCAACCTTACTTTATTTATTTTTGATCCTAGCTTCAACAATATACCAGGTGCTCGAAAGTAGATCATACAAAGGTTAAATAATTTGAGCGCTTATATCGCATTGGGAATCATAATTGTTTACGGACTCGTTTTCCGCGAATAGACCTCCTGAAATCAGGTCCTCAGGTTCTATGTTGGTTCAAGGGAAATCAATTCAATTCATTTATTCATTCATGATACACAGGTATAATACAATTGAGACTGTTGGCTGCAGGCCGTAGTTGATAGTTCCGGCCCTTTCGTGCCAGCTTATCTGCCGCATCGTTGCCTCTTGAACCGCTGCTGCGGCCCTTGATCCATTGTAACTAAGATTAACATTTATATACTGTAACCAGTATTCTGTTCCTCGAGTCTGTTTAAAGTTTAGTGGCACTCATGTATTAGGCTTCAGTTTATAATATTGTTGTTAAGAGCATAGAGTACTGGTGCACTGTCGGAGAGAATTCGGATGTTAAAGTCGAGATTTTTTTTGTGCTTGCGCGATCCTTGCAGTTAGAATGATGCCTGCACGTTCCGCCTAAAAAAGTTAAAAGTACGGGCTTAGGCCCATGCTAATGTTAATGTTGAGGTCCTCTCAAAAGACTCCGAATCCTGTACCTCTTAGGATTCTGTCTTAGGGTCATCTATAGACCCACACCTCATTGGGTGGTGGGGAGTCTTTGGGTCTTTCTTTTAGTTGTTTTCTTAAGTTTTTAAGGAACTTGTCTCGCTACGCTGCATTGGTTGGTCTTCCATTGGTTAACCGAGAATTCGCCTTCGCATCCTCCTTCCATATTTCAAGCGACGCAAACCTCGCTGCGCTGACTGCTGTTTTCTGTTGTAGATAGAGGTGAAGTGAAGGAATGTTGATGTTATACTTCAAGAAATTCACGCTGGTGTGCTCCAGGGAGTGTGCTGGGACCTATATTGTACCTCATCTACACCGCTGATCTTCCACTTTCTGACAACACCATGATGCGCACATTTTGCGGACGATACTTTTATTTTGGCAGTTGACTCTGATGCTGTGAAGGCCTCTGATATTCTACAGAACAGCCTGAATGATATCTCCTCCTGGCTAAAAGATTGGCGTATCAAAGCGAATGAAACCAAGTCAGTACAAGTGACCTTCACAACTAGACGTGACACTTGTCCGCCGGTGTCGCTAAATGGAATACAAATCCCTCAGGCAGACCATGTGCGATACCTGGGTGTATACCTGGATCGTCGACTGACTTGGCAGAAGCATATACTCACAAAACGAATAGCCATGAGTCAACAGCTCAGAACTATGCACTGGCTAATCAACAGAAAATCCGAACTATCGCTAGAGAACAAACTCCTTGTCTACAAGTGCATAATGAAGCCGGTCTGGGTCTATGGCATCCAATTGTGGGGCACAGCCTCCAACTCTAATTTGGAAATCCTTCAACGCTTCCAGTCAAAATGCTGCGTTTAATAACCTTTGCTCCTTGGTACATAACAAATGTCCGACTACACCATGACCTGAATATGCCAACCGTTAAAGAAGAGATAAAGAACTTTATGAAATCATATAAAATCAGAATCTTGAATCACTCAAACCAACTTGCGTCATCTTTGATGACTACAGATTCTGCATTTAAGAGGCTCAAAAGGAAAGCTCCGCAAGACCTATTGCAGTGACCTGTAATATTTTATGGAAATGGGTGAATCAAAGGATTCACGCCTTGCAAGCCACTTCAACAACACACATAACAACTTAGCTAATTGTCATAAGAAAGACAGATTGCAAGAAGAAAGGAGTTTAAAGAAAAAAAAAACTTCCTACTCCACACGACTGCCCCATAACTGATGCATGTTCTGATGACTGGTGTATACTACTATAGTGGCATTTTTGGTATCAGTCCCTATGTTTTTTTTTTTCCTATCATGCGGTTGCACTGACAGTACAAATTTTCTTATAGAGATAGTCCACATGGCTGTTCCAGGAGAGTTTCTTGTCAAGGATCACCCATAGGTGGTTGACTTGGTCCGCAAGTGGAGTTTTTGTCCAAAGAATTGGGTAATTGTGGACTGTCCTAGGATTCTTTTGTTCGTGAATGGTACAGGTTCAGTCTTGTTTGGGTTTATGGATAGTTCTACTTCCGTGCACCATTCTTCCGTCAACCTCAGTGTTTGTGTAATGACGTCACAGGCGGTGCTGGCCTTGATGGCCCGGATAAGTATCGTTATGTCGTCAGCATATTCAATGTGTAAAGTCCATGTTGGTTCAGGCGAATGAGTGTTGCGTACCACATTACAACAATACAATACCATTGACAATACCATAGAAGACAAACTTTGACAACTTTTGCTCACATGTTTGGGATTTCATCTACCTGAACGACCCAAAGGCTGAACATATTGTGAATCCAGCCTATCAGGCCGTTGTATAAATGATGTCTTTGTGAAGCTAGTCCAATGTAGTTAAGTTGGGAATTGTCTTAGAGGTGATATTAGGCCATAATATGACTCAATGAATAAGTAACTTTACTAGTGACTGTAGCTGAAGCAATTTTACAAGGGAATTTAAACCTTTATGCCGTAAAAATGTAGTTGCGAATGCGATGTTACCAACATCTTATACGAAATTATGAGTACAAACCCTGATAGGTATCCGATGTGTGCGGATTACGTCCGTTGGTATATCTGTCAAGACTTGGTATAGTTAGAGTGTTAAGTGAAGAAAATTATCTTTTACAGGGATCCTCAAATTCGCGCCCCTGCTACAAATTCAAAACTTATGCCTTATCTAATATCTGAATCTGGTAAAAGCCCTTGAGTACATTGATGACGATGTCATAATTTTAAGACGATTGCCTTATTTACCCGTGCAATGTACTTTAAACGCTAACCGAGTCTGACTTTATTAATACAAATTGAATATTTAGGACGCACGATAAACCAGAATCAGGAACAGCCGAGCGATTTAAAAGTAAAAGACCTTGTTGAGTCTCCTTTTTCTAAGATGGTCAAGCAAGTTTAGCAATTGTTTGATTTGGCTAGCTATTTTGATTGTAAAAACATTGTAAAACTCACAAAAAAGAGTTTTGTTTGTTTAAGAAAGTGAATATTGCCTATCGCAGTTCACGCGGGCTCATGTTCAATTGGTTTTGGCGAGGTGCCTCTTCAGGCTTACGAGAACGGATACGGATACAAACGAGTAGTCGAGTATCACTTCCATGAGCTCGAGACTCTGGTGGTTGTTAATGCCCTGCAGCACTACATGCCCTGTTTGGTCTGTGTTAACTTTAAACGCCCTTCAAACAATTGAAACGAACTCATTTGTGTTTGTTATTAAGCAAGCGCAGTGAACTAGTAAGCTCCACTTTGGTATACGCGGCCTTTACCGTGTAATTGAGGTTCTTTCCCACGATCTGCACAAGTTGCAACTACTGGCAGGCTCTTGTGGCAAATTGACGCAAGCTGCGGTTGAGATATGAAGCCGTTGTGTGGGGAATGGACTCCGGAGACGTGCGCTGCTTACTTCGAGGGAGGTGAACTTTGTACATGTGTATGATAAGCTAACGTAGTGCCTATGTCATAGATTTGCATATTTAGCTTGATATGCTAACGTAGTGCCTGTGTTATGTGTACATGTGAGAAATACGCTTAGTGCCTGTGTTTCTTGTTATCAGAGATAGCTAACGTAGCGCTTCCTCTTTGGTGTTTGTTTGAACTACGCTAACGGAATGCCTATGGTTCACTCATAATACTTCCTCTCTGATGTTCGTTTGAACTATGCTAACGGAGTGCCTATGGTTCACTGATAATACTTCCTCTCTGGTGTTCGTTTGAACTATGCTAACGGAGTGCCTATGGTTCACTGATAATACTTCCTCTCTGGTGTTCGTTTGAACTATGCTAACGGAGTGCCTATGGTTCACTGATAATACTTCCTCTCTGGTGTTCGTTTGAACTATGCTAACGGAGTGCCTATGGTTCACTGCACTGGTAATGATAATGCTTCATCTCTGGTATTTATTTGAACTATGCTAACAGAGTGCCTATGGTTCACTGGTAATGGTAACGGTTTACTAGTAATGGTAATGGTAATGGTAATGGTTCACTGGTAATGGTAACGGTTTATCTCTGGTAATTGTTTGAACTCTTCTAACGGAGTGCCTATGGTCCACTGGTAATATTTCTTCTCTGGTATTTGCTTGAACTATGGTTACGGAGTGCTTATTGTTCACTGTGTCACACTACAAATTTATTATGTAAAACACTGAAGATTTGTTTTTCAGTTTTTTTTTTTTTTTTTTTTGTAAACACTGTCTACAAACTAAACAGGGTGTTTTTTTATGTTCTCAGGTGCAAATAACAATGATGATGATGTGGAGCCTACACCTGAGCGAGTTGTCAGTCGCAATGCTGAGCTCTCTGGCGAGGAGACGACTGTACTCATGCCGGGTACCTCCAGAGCTACAGAAGCCCTGCAGATCGAAAAACGGGAGAACGAGGACGTCCTCCAGTCAGGAGAGGCCGTGTTAGAGGATCAGTGACGTCACGGTTGCCATAGGAGCATGTGGGAGAAGCCTTGCTTGTTTATGTAAACAGCTGCGAGCTCAGATTACTGCTAGTCTCGGTTGAGTTCACATCGTAGGTGAAACCTATGCTCGTTTGAAGAGTCAAACTGTCTTTTCTATTATTTTCTGCCTATTATTTTATGTTTGCGATTATTGATTTGATTTGTGATTAACGAATTCGATAGAAGTCCGTGATATTGTCAAAATTGTTTGTTACTGAGGTTTTTGGTACTGAAATATGTGTAAAATGAAGTAAATGCTGTGTAATTAGTGTTATTCTGTTTCTAATTACCAACTTCCCCGTCTGATTCCTAAAAATAGGGTATTCATTTATGGGCATTGTTGCCTGAAATAAATTGTACATACATGTACTATCTAAAATTTAAAATTAAAAAACAAACTAAAAAGTTGTTCGCCTAGACGTGTAGAACAACGTAGATAAGCAGCTACTCCATAAACTCTAACACCTTGTATATTTGTCCTATGAAGCTGTTTTGTCTTTATTTATTTTTTATTGCTAGTCTAGTGCTTTAATCAGCAATTAATACACCGCACATTGAATTATTAAAGTTAATCTTAGAAACATATTTTGCACAAAAAATATCTATCAATTATATTCAGCTCAATTAATATTCAACATTGTCACATCATCTGACTGATGCAGGGAGTATTTTTTCTATGTATCTGAGTAGCAACCACAGATATACATATAGCTAGACGTCACATGTACACACACACACGTTTTATTAGTTTTTATGAATGTCCGCCAACCATAGATGCGCGCGGACTGCGCCAGTTTTGTTTTATCAGGGTTTTTCACGTTTTCTGACACGCGAAGGACATGAATTCGCGTGGTCTAGCTATACCTATGTATGTCTGTGGTAGCAACGCTTATTACAGCTAAGCTAAACTATTTTAATCTTATTTTTCCCCTTCGGCAGCATCTCAGCAGGTTATATATAGTCAGGTACCGCGTAATTGAATCTTACACAAATAAAAAGAAATTTAAAACGCGGTGTGCAGCGCAATTTAAGATTTTCATCGCATAGGTAATGAGTGAGTCCATCCGAATCAGCCTTAACTTTCACTGATGTATGAACTACGGTTGGCCTTAAATCCTCTTTTGGAAAACCGCAGGAAGTGTGTTAAAAAGGTCATGTTCACGCATTTGTTTTATTGCCAGACAGACCATTAGACGATGATTGCCGGTGAAGCTACTATGTGGTTAATTTTCAGCGGTTATACGTAAATTAAGAACTTGTTTAGGATTAGTTTCCTAACTGTTGGTTTGTTTAGTTCTTTTCGATTTTTTTTGTTTTATTGCAAGTATGCATAATAGTTTAACCCCCTTACTTATAAACGATGACTAAGTTTATGTAACGTTTGTCACTGTCTGGTAACTTTGAAACTTCATATGTCACAGTAAAAGACAAACGATTGGTACATAGTTTATGCATGTGTTTATTAAGTAAGCGGATTAATGTCTAGAAACTCTACCTACCTAGTACGTATTTATATAAAACACATTGTATGTTTGCCATTATTTACGTTAAATTATCATTTGAATATTATTTTAATTATAATCGGTCTAACCTATTATTTTAATAATTATCCAGACAGCAAACTACCCGGTTAAAGTGACAATTATAATATCTTCTATGAGAATTGTTGGCGGGTAATCTGCGACCCGTGACGCCGCCATCATCGGCCGCACTGCCTACCTCTTGCCATTTCACGTTCCTTGTCCTGTCGCCTCGTTGGCCACAACTTAGGTTTGCAAACGTTAGTTCTGGCAAATTGCAGTATACAGCTTGAGGCACTTTATTGAAAATTCGATCTATCTGTTACATTAAGAAGCGGTGCTCAGAGAAAGGGGTAATGCATCTTGCGTTCGAGTGTTAGGGTCGAGTGTCGAGCGGCGTGCTCGGCTGCAGGAGTCCGTTATCTCGCGTCAGGTTACGGCCACGTCTATATAAGACCGTGGCGTCTTCTTCACCATTTCATTCCGTTTGAGACGGTTGGTAGGCTGCGTGCTAGTGTCTGCACGCCCCGTGTCCGCCTTCAATAGTTCGTGCCGCGCGTGAGCTTTCGCTCTATCCTGTTCATTCGTTCACACCGCAGTGCTCCCGATCCAGGACAGTTCAGTTTTATGTGAACATTTTTTTCGTGAACAAGACAGTTCAAGTGAGCCTTGTTTTGCATTCAGGTATGTTTTCTGTTAGAAATGATATATAAATTATTTATTATGCAGTGTATCTAATGTATCTAAGCAACAGACGAACTGCAACGGATGTACGAGCGGATGTCGATTCTTGTTTGGTGCTTGTTATTTTAATTAGATTGAATAGAAATGGATAAACTTTAGCCAAAGCTGTGGTTTATTAATTATGTTTGTCATTGATGTGCTTAATTGAGATGCAAGCGGAACACAAATGTCTATGGGAAAGGAAATAATTGTGCACTCGGCCCGGTTATTTATGTCTAGCTTTACGATTATTATTTTTTGTGCGGTAAAGTATTATTTTTATTATGTAAGGCAGTGAAAAATGGGCATATTTTAACATTAACTTCATGGGTACGTGGCTTTGTTTTAAATGCATGCATCTAGCATATAAATAAATCCGTTTTCTTGGTTTTTCTATTTAGGTTAAAATTATATTTTTATAAAAAAAATATTTTATTAAGTTCATACCTTCCTGACTTTTAATGGCTAAAAAAATATATACGGACCTAAACTTCGTAAGTAGATAGGTAGGTTAAGTTACATGAAATTCTATGTTTCCAAAAAAAAAAACAACCAAATAACAGTAAATTGAATTTTTGATCTTTCCGTTATCAAAATTGCCACCGTAAACTGATTGGTATTTTATTGTAAATTTTATTAGCCGCAACGAATTCCGCCCGACCGAAACAAAATCGTAATCTAATGGCAAAAACCGCGTCGATGGTACCGAAGCTTACATGCTCGTAGTAAGACCATTACGAATAACTTAGAAACGTAATTAAAGAGAACAATCTCAAGGAAAATTTCCTTAAGGTAGACAAAAACTAAAAAGCATATTATAGAGACCTTTCAAGTCACGGACATATTTTTTCCCTCAGAACCGTGCAAAGACAAGGCATTAGAATTGGATAGACCATAACCATAACGAATAACTTAGAAACGTAATCAAACAAATTAATCTCAAGGAAAATTTCCATTAGGTAGACGAAAGCATATTTCAGAGATCCTTCAAGTCACGGACATATTTTCTCCCTCAGCACCGTGCAAAGGCAAGGCATTAGAATTGGATAGACCATAACCATAACAAATAACTTAGAAACGTAATCAAACACAATAATATCAAGGAAAATTTCCTTTAGGTAGACAAAAAGCATATTATAGAGATCCTTCGAGTCACGGACATATTTTCTCCCTCAGCACCGTGCAAAGGCAAGGCATTAGAATTGGATAGACCATAACCATAACGAATTACTTAGAAACATAATCAAACACAATAATCTCAAGGAAAGTTTCCTTTAGGAAGACAAAAAGCATATTACAGAGATCCTTCAAGTCACGGACATATTTTCTCCCTCATCACTTTGCAAAGGCAAGGCATTAGAATTGGATAGACCATAACGAATAACTTAGAAACGTAATCAAACACAATAATCTCAAGGAAAATTTCCATTAGTTAGACAAAAAGCATATTACAGAGATCCTTCAAGTCACGGACATAGTTACTCCCTCAGAACCGTGCAAAGGCAAGGCATTAGAATTAGATACGTAACGATGTACCTACGCTTGTATTACCGGTAATAACTAAATTGCGGCTGTCAACCATCTTTTATTCGCACGGTGCTCCAGCCTGCAAACCCTGACTGAACGCTATTGGTACGAAGATGATAAAATGATTACCATTATTACTGGGGAATTACTCGGCGACTACGCCGTGGTCTTCTAGATTGCTATTCTCGTGAGATTGGTTCTTTTCAAATGGTATTGTTTTATCCATGTTTTGAATTTGGAAGGGAATAATACACACATGTTTCAAAAATTGCATTTAATTGAAAATTGAGTGCAATACCGATTGCTGGTGTGGTGAAGTTCAGGGTCAAACTCAAGTCAAACTTTAACTTTTAGTGTAGGTATTAAGAAATGGATTTGAGATGAAAGTAGACTTTCAAAAATATTTTTATAGGGTCTTAATCGCGTATTATTATTTATTTTCTTACGTCGATCTTACAATAGTTCTAACATCGTTGAAACGTCGTGGTAAGAAAATAAATAAGCGATTATGACCCGGTTAAATGTACTGTGTTAACAAATCGTGTGAATCTAAAAAGTATAATTATTTTTACGTCTTTGAGAGTTTTAAGTCAACGAGGCGCGTCGGAAGAAGGCCCGACAGAAGATTGCGGGATCGATTCCCGCCGGGTGCAAGTATTTATGCTTAAAAATAAGAATTTATTTCTGGTCTGAGTGTTTTCTATTTATCATATGTACCTATTTACAAAAGAAAGTATAATATGTTGTATATCCGTTGTCTACCCTTACTACAAGCCTAGTGCTTAGTTTGGGGCTAGATTGCCCTATTTGTAACGTCGTGCAATATTTATTTTATTTATTTATCTTCTTGGAAAAAAGTTAACAAACCTTTGTCCTCACTCCTCAGTCGCATGCATAATAAAAATACAATCATAGGACTTAAACGATCAGATTCGTAACTGCAGACGTCGGATAATATTAGCATAATACCTTTAATATTTAAAACGCAAAAGCTTCGTACAGACAGAATAGAACACAACTTTTATTTCCATACAGTATTATTTATGACAAGACCCATAGTAACTACGAGTTTTTAGCATCGGTAACATTCATATAGGTTTCTGTTGAATATTATTTATGATAGGATAGGATATTCTGCTTATTTATTTTGATTTGATTTTTTTTCTGAACGTCTGTAAGTAGTTATAAGGTTTAGCTCTTCGAATCACTTTTCATAAATCACCTTGTTCGGTTCGATAGACTGGTGTTGTTAGCTTAATGATCATAAATTAATATCACACATTTCTTAAATAGCTTTGTAAAATATAACTACTATAATAATAGTAAAAAAAACCATTAAATATTTATTATGAAATTAATATAAATATAATATTATGCTCATTTTACGATTAAAATCTCTCGTTAGGAGAGTCATTTTAGGAAGGTATAAGAATTATCTTGTCTCTGTTAAGTAATGATGTTGATGACCAATAGTTTTGATTTTATCTTTACTAATACTATAAAGAGGAAATATTTAATTATTTCTAGGCTTATAACAAATAGTGTTCGAATCTACTGAACCGATTTCAAAATCTTACTTGTTTTCACTACCATTATAAAATGATTACTTAGCTTACATAAATGTATGTAGGTAGACAAATTCGCGAAAATTAGGAGAGGACACCAATTAAAATGTGTATAAAACATTTTCAATCACACAACTCTTAACTGTTTTATTTTTTACTTTTAAGACGCTTCTAATGCAGGAAGGTCGTTATTAAAATCTACCAACATCGTATAATAACCTCGATTTTTTAAATAATAAAAAAGCATAGAACTAGATAGTAATTTGCATAGAGGAAACGCGGTAAAATGGGACTAATTAAACTTTATTACAACTTCATGATTGTTTGTTCTGTTCATAGATTCATAGTTGTTCTATTTATAATTTTGTAAGCGATGCGTTTAGAACGAGTCTGAAATAAGCTTTCTAAAACTTAATTTAGGTAGGTACCTTTGTTCGACTTGCTTACAGGAACATAATTCCTGTTGGCGATGTTTTTTTAGTATTCACGACATAGTATAAAAGAGCACTTTAAGACATCTTACGACGACGTCACTTGAGGAATCATGGCATATTAAAAAAAGTTTACTGAAGTTGAGAAATTCGGGATTTCGTGAAACCTTATAAATAGAACCAAGAGTAGTCCATTCTTATCCTAACTACATTCAGAAAACTCAAGTGAATATTTATTGTAGTGTTTTAAAATTTCTTTTTTTAAAGTTTTCAATTAAAAAAGGGAGTTGAATAGGTTATAAATATTTTGCTGTATCTAATAGCTGCATTTTGAATTGGCTTACCGTAATTATTTTATTGAACTCGTAAGTTGCGCATAGGTTGTGATTATTTCAATTTCATTTTATGATACATTTTCCTTCATGATCGACCACGATGTTGAAGGAAGTGCTGTTGTATATAAAGAGATATATTATTGTGTTGTAATGATATATCTACTACCTATATAAATGTAAATCTTGTAATTAATTTTCTTTGATGTTTCTTAATTTTCATTGGGAATAGATAAGAGCTGAAAGACTTAGGAACATTTAACCCCGATCTACTCCATTTAAAGTAATTTCAAATAGGTGTAACTTTAGGTATCTATCTATCTCACAATTTATAGCACCTAGCTAGCAGCCTAGCACATATTCTCAAGGCGGGGCAAAAAGCCGACAAGTTCTTAATAAATTATTTAGTGTTTGAATTTGGCTTTAAACATTGCCAAACACTGTATTATCAATATAGCATTATTTTTTTTCGATAAAGTAGGTTTAATGAACTCATACTAGAAGTTCACTTGAAGGTTCAATACACCAATTTAGGCGGAGAATAATAATTTGACGATTTATTACGATTAATAAACAATGATTTAATAATAACAATTGGGATCTCTTAACTATTTTTATTATTAATATTGCTGAACCATTAATTTAAACACATTAAAAGATTATAGATAAACAATTTGAGTTAAGTTATATGTTATTCTAATTAGAAATTAAGCTTTTTGCATATCACATAAAATTGTAACAACTAATAAAGAAGTTATGATCCGAGTCACAAAAAAGGACCGATAGCTAAATGAGATGTCAGTTTATATTAAGCTCAGCTTTAATTCTTTAGAATCGTTAAAGTTTACGACAAAAAACCAGCCCAATGGAAACCGTACAGCGCATAACCTGTTGATTTTTTTGCGAACATGTGCAAGTGGCCTTGACCGCGAACCGTCCCACCAAAAACACAAGAGTATTGACACACATCGGAACCATGTGCTTCTAATGTGAATTCGTAATATTTAATTAATATAATTATTAGATAACAGTTTCTTCGATGAACTTGACTTATGAGGAAATGAAGGAGCTATTTTTATACAGTGTGAGGTAATTACCAGAGTAGCGATTGATCATTAATATTGTTCGAAGTGATGATTTTGATTTGACTATGACCACACTGTATTGTTATACGCTAGTCACTATAGATTGATAGCTACGAAGTTCCTCACTATTAATCACAGGTTGATTAATTGACTGATCAAAATTAGCGATTAGTTTTAAAGGTTCTCTGTTTACATCACAGCTATCAAGAGTAGGTAGCAGTAGGTAGGCTGTTGGAATTTCTTAATTTATTACTGGTTCTACATATCTACATATGTATAGATCTCTACATTTTATAAAGCATGTGCTTTATGTTTAAATTAATCAAACGCCCATTTTACAATTAATCAGGCTTTAAAGTTAATATTTTCTAAAATTATCGACTATAAATTCAAAAGAAGCCTAGGTTTTTCACAAGATTATGGCACATTGCAACCGTTCTTATAGCTTTTTTTATTCGTCGTTTTGGGGCCATATTCCTACACAGACAGGAAAGCGTATGCCAGTGGGCATGAGAACTTTATTTTCATGTACATTCTTGTCTAAAATACAGTGTCATTGAGTTGGACAGAGTACCCGAGACAGAATATGGCGTGTAGTAATTGCGACATGCACTGCAGCTACATAAAGCCCCACTACTTTCCTCGACCTAGTGCCCTCTTCCGACTCCACGACCCACAACTCGTACAATCTTACAATTCCGTAATGTCTCGCATTTTATTTGAGATTTGCCGTGGCTCATTACACGTCTCTTTTACAGTTATATCTAATAACATCTGTATTCTGCGAGTGTCCACTCAGACATATCGCGATGCAATACGTTGTTGTAAACGCTTTTGAACAGCTACGATAATAATCGGCGTCTGATTCGGTTTTGTCACGATTTTAACGCTTTCTCATGGTTTTAAACCACTAATTTTGGCTCTCTATTATGTTTGCTAATTTTGCCTTAATAAAGTCGTAAATATATACTGTGGTTGCTTGATTTTTTTGCTTGTCGGTTTAATAGCTTAATACCATTGTAGTGAATTTCTAATCACTAGGAGACACCATATCGGCAACGTGGCCAACTGCAAAGTCATACCCGGTGAGAGTCTCACTGCCCAACACCGTATCCTTGTCATGGATCTCTGTGTAAAGACCAAAGACAAACGACCGGAACCATGTCAGCGCCGAATCAGATGGTGGATGCTTGATGAAGTCAAGTCCCAGATGCTCGCCTCAGCAATCGGCGACAAATGTGCTAATGCTGAAGGCGAATCGGTACAGGAACACTGGGACAGGATTCAGGTGTCTATCGCTGATTCGGCGCGGTCGGTCCTCGGTATGTCTAAGGGTGGACGCAAGTGTGACAAGGAAACTTGGTGGTGGAACGACACAGTCCAGAGGGAGACTAGGGTGAAGAAAGCCCTCTTTAAAAAGTGGCAAGCGTCCAACTCTCCTGAAGATCGCGACGCGTACAGGTCTGCCAAACGTGCCACAAAGAGAGCAGTAGCCAGAGCCAGACGGGACCACTTACAGCCATTGTACGATAAGTTGGAAACGTCTGAGGGGCAGAAGCTTATTTATAAGTTGGCACGTTCTAGGATCAAGGCGGCACAGGATATATCCAAGTGCCGCTGTGTAAAAGATCATAATGGTAACCTGCTATGCGAGGACCTCGCGGTGAAGGAGAGGTGGCGCTCTTATTTCCACGAACTGCTCAATAAGCAGTATAAAGAGGTGCAGCCACCGGAACTCCCTTCTAATCTAGGACTAGTGCCACTGATAACGCCTGAGGAGGTGCGCAAGGCTCTTCGCTGCATGAAGAATCGGAAAGCTGTCGGCGCCGATGGAGTCCCCATCGAAGTATGGAAGGCTATGGGTTCTCGTGGTGTGGGCATCTTAACCAACCTTTTTAACCACATACTCGAGACCGGCAGAATCCCCGCCCAATGGAGACTGAGTGTTATCACTCCAGTGTTCAAGGGCAAGGGATCTGTGCAGGAGTGTGGAAGTTATCGTGGTATAAAAGTCATGTCCCACACCATGAAGCTCTACGAGCATATAGTTGACTCTCGGATCCGGCAGGAGTGCACTGTCTCGGAGGGCCAGTATGGTTTCCGCCCCGGTCATGGTACCATGGACCCTGTTTTCGCCCTAAGGATCGTTATGGAGAAATACAGAACGAAGAATACGCCTCTGCATTTTCTGTTCCTGGACTTGCAGAAGGCCTTCGACTGTGTTCCTCGCGGGATGATCTGATGGGCGCTGCGGTCCAAAGGGGTGCCCGAAACTTATATTGGAACCATCAGGGACATGTACCGAAATTCCGATTCAGTGGTGCGAACTGCTGTTGGTGACACTAAATCTTTCCCCATTTCAGTCGGAGTCCACCAAGGATCCGTCCTAAGTCCGTTTCTGTTTAGCGTAATACTGGACGCACTGTCCGTAGTCATCCGAGACGCACACGAGCAGCCCCCGTGGATGCTCATGTATGCTGATGATATTGCGCTAGCGGACTCGGATAAGGGACGGCTTGGAAGGCGTGTAAATGCGTGGAAAGAGTCACTTGAGAACGGCGGTTTGCAACTCAACGTAGCGAAGACCGAATACTTGGCTAGCAATACCACAGATCCCACAACTGTCTGCGTAGACGGTCACATGGTCGAGCGGACAGACCAGTTTAAGTACTTGGGATCTGTGCTTCACGAGTCCGGCGACATCGATTGCGACGTCAAGTCCCGCATTTCGGCAGCTTGGGCCAAGTGGCGAGAGGTAACTGGTGTCATCTGTGACCCGAAAATACCGGTTAAACTGAAGGGGTAGGTCTATAAAACGATCATTAGACCTGTCCTTTTGTATGGTAGTGAGGCGTGGCCATTGCTTGAGCGACATAAGCAGGAGCTGCGTGTCACGGAGATGAAGATGCTGCACTGGATGTGTGGAGTGACGCGAAAAGACCGTGTCAGAAACTCCTGCATCAGGGGCAGCCTTCATGTCCGAGACATTGCAGACAAACTGCAAGAATGCCGCTTACGGTGGTACGGCCACGTTCTACGGAAACCGGCTAGTTACGTGGGAAACAAGTGTCTTGCTATGGCGCCTCCGCCCGGCCGCGGCAGATTGGGAAGACCCAAGAAGTGCTGGCTTGACGTTGTAAGATCGGATATGCGTGCAAATGGCCTCACTACACGGGATGCCGAAGATCGTGCGAAGTGGAGACGTAAAAGTAGGAAAGCGGACCCCGGGCTCTCGAGAGAGATGCAACCGGGAACAACGCTCGGATGATGATGACCATTGTAGTGAATTTAATAGATAGCATTGTATATACGTACGTACCAGTATGTTCCACGAGATTGCAATTTAAATAATAATCTGGGCTGAATTTTACGGTAATAGAGTTTAAGAGCAATTCCAATGTACGTGATTGAGTTGTTCGGATTGCGTGCTCACGTGCCGTGTGCGCGGGCGCATCTCAGGAGAATATGCCCTAATAGCCATGTAATTCAATCCGGTAATAGCTCACTAAATAAAAAATCATTTTTGCAACAATAAAATGACTATACCTAGTTTGATTTGATTACTGTACTTCAAGGATTATCAATTTGATTCGTAAAAGTAACAAAGAAAATTTGTTCGATAGTTTCAGTTTGCAATTTGCGGTTGCGATTACAATATTATTGGATGCGCAGTAATTTAGTGATAGTTTTCTATTGTTGCAACTTGCAAAGGTGGAGGTCGCTTGGATATTCAGGTACTTTTAGAAAGATTCCTAGTAGGTATACCAAGTATTCCTATTCCTATAGTTCGTTGGGTCGCACCCAGTATAAATGTTTTGATAAAATAGCCAACTTTTGTTGCTTATCGTGCCTTGCAAAGCACGGATGAGCAACTTGAGAAAATGTTTATGCGACACGCATATCGATTACCCATCGAAGTAATGACCGCGCCAAACGTTGCTTAACTCTCACGACCGTACAAGATTAATGGGCAGGCAAGCCAGGCCATCGAACTGCTCGAGAAAAAGTATGAGAAGCATACAAACTTTCGCGTTTCAGTTTATTTCCCTCAAACGGAAAAATTCGCCGAACTCCAAGGTAAACGTATTTACCCGTGTTCTCGAAACTCACGGCCTATGTGCGTAGAATACAGTTAGAAAGAATTTTTAACATTCCGCTGTATTCGTCGAATAGGTACGAGTTAGCTTTAGGTTTGTGGGCGGGTCCTTACCAGATCTATTAGTTAGCCGGAGCTAACTAAACTTCCATTCACAGTTTGCACTTCGTTTTCGAGTGTATATTTAGGTACTGTTAGAATTGCAGATTATCAGTATTCAGTAAGCAGAAAGCACTAGCAATTTGCACTGCATACATTTAGCATTTGATTTGTATAAAACTAGGTTCTGAAGATACCGACTGAATTCAAATTGCATTGAAATCATATTGGCGTATGCTTATCGGATTCCTACATTCTTGATACTTACTTGATTATATGATAAAGTACGAAGAAAATTGAATTATCGTGTGAATTCTGTATTGAAGATTAGGCAAAAGAAAGTTAAACGAGACGTTAGCGTGCTGTTTGATGGTTCAGTATACACGTAAACAATTATATCAAGCGGAACTGTTTATCCAGTACATAACGGTTGTTTCGTTTGACAAAAAGACGAATGTAAACTTTCACTGACAGTTGGGATCACGTAGTCGGTGGTAGAAACATTAATACTAGTGTATTGTGAGAAGTAATGGATTTGTTACACAGCCACGGTCGTTTCGCCGGCCGGCACTGCGCGTGCTCGTGCGATAATGCACGTCAACTCGCGACCCACTAAAACCGATGATGTCGAATACGCGAGAAAGTGTAATGTATACAGTGAAAACTTACACCTTATTTGAATTGCAATAAAGTCGAACCTGGCCGTTCTTGAAAGTGCATCTCTGCGTTTATGGTCGGCTGCTGGTGAATTTATACTGACTCGTTCGACTGTGCGAGCGTGACCCAAATTGAATGATGCCACCCGAGTTAAAGCTTAGTAGAATTCGTATTTGTTTAGGTATAATAAACATTCTACGTTTTATTCATTCAGTAGAGCTTACACGTCTTCAATATTAATGATGAAAAGATTAGACTTAATGGATTTCTAAAGAGCAATAAATAATGTGTCAATCTTATCACATTAGCACTGAATAGACAATGTTGTCAATGGTGTTATTGATCTGCAACCTCATAAATTGTTGAATAGATTTCCATCAAGGCGTTTCTCTTTATCTAGAATAGTGTGACACTCACACGACGCGGCGGCGGTCGGTTGCGCGAGCGTCGCCGACTACGGGCGCAGGCAAGGCATTGGCGCGTGGCTCCTGAGAATGAAGCCGTGTGCCTTCACCCTACCGGCCTTCCGTGCCACGCCTCGATGAACCATGACGCCTGTTTAACCAACTGACCGCGACGGGTATCAGCTCGAAATACATACCCACTCTATGCCTAACAACCTCGTTGTTTAAAGGAAGTGCTGACGTGTGAACGTAAACATGAAAATGAGATGATGAATTAGTCATTCTTTCGGTTGTGGCAGCGATCCAAACTTGAATGTCCGGTGCCTACTTACGATTGAATTAAAATAAACTCCTCCATTCAGTTTTACTAAGCATAGGTCGTGTAAAATTTAAAGATGTTTAAAGTAAGAATACCTACTTACTTGTACATGTTCTTTTCACTTTTGCTCCACGAATGAAGAGAGAGTTTTATTAAATTGCTTTGAAAAAAACACAAGTTTCATAGTATTACAACTTAACAACATACATCATTATAATTAGATACGTGCCCGCATTAAATATGGCCACTAAAACCCCATAAAACTGTTAACGTTACTCCGATTTACATAATTTTATTTAATTGTGTCGTCAATCTTCCCACTCTATAATGTGAATTACAATATAGAGCATCTATTCAAAGAAACGTTATTACGCGCGCTGCATTTAATTATGATAATTGAGTATAGTTCAAATATGTCAATCCACCTGTGAATTATTCAACGATTCAAGTGTCGTTGGAGGTTTCTTGTTTCAGTTATTGTCTGTCCCTATGTATGCTTAGATCTTGTAAAATACGCAGCGGATTTTGAAAGGGGTTTTTTGATAGATAGAGTGATAGGTATATGGGGAAGGTTTATGTGTATAATATACACCCGTGCGAAGGCGGGGTAGGCCGCTAGTTGATCCTAGACCAACAAATATTACAAATATTTCTGATTGAATACATTTGGCAGTTTATATTGTTTGCGTCCGTCCATATGATTAAGTTCTTAGTTGTCCCACATGCTACCATCCCGAGGTTAAAATGCAGCTATTATCTTTCTCCTGTTAAAGTTTGTCACGTAAGTGGTGCTTTATTAGTTTTCGTACACTTACTTCCTACATTCTTCACCTGTGTCTCTGAAGACCGGTGCTTCAGTAAGGAAGATACCTCAAGATAGGTAAGCGTGGCACATCTTAGACCACTCGATCACTTGTCATCCAGTTAGCCAATCAAATAATAAACAAAATACTGGTAACTACTGTTTTATTATAAAAATACTGCTACTGGATCATTAACAGGTTTGTCACCACATCATAACCGCGTTATACTATTGAATAGAGTTGTCATAAACGTCATAATAATAGTCTCCACCCATAGCATTATGATGTAAGTATAATAACCGCGTTTGATATGTAAATGAAGCGGAAAGATCGATGCCACTGCCCGTTAGCTCTATCTCGAGATGTTTAACCGGCCGAAACGATGAATCGATTACCGACATGATAACTCGACAATCGATACCTGATACTAGCTGAGGATTACAAATCGATTGCCATCGAATGCTTTTGTTTTGTCTGTAACGTTAAATAATCGATTTATTAATACCAATTAATTTTTTAATCGAATTGATGTTTACGATTTTAAACTTATTGGAACGTTTTCAAGTAAGTAACTACAAATTACTTATTACTTTTAGGTTTTTTATCGTAATTTATTTGATTGTAATTTAATTTTGGTGAGTACAATAAAGCGTTCTATCTATCTATCTATTAAGAATAGGAATTAGGAAGGAGGTAGTTCTGTATGGACGCCTCTAACTGTCAACTATCCCGCAATCTCCAGTCTCGTGAACAAGCCAGTTGAAATTACTCGCGAAATATCGAGCTCCGTTAAAAACAAATTTAAAACCCGTTATTTAATAATATTTAAATCGAAGTTTGTTACTAGAGCGCTAGTAAAATTATTACCAAGTACGTGCCATTTATTAAGATTTTAGATTAGAATTATCTGAATAAACGATATATTTATTTAATTTGAAAAACAAGATATGTGACATTATTATCTAAGGAGCGGATATTCACAGCACACACGGCGAGAGGATGGCTGCATCGCTTGATTCATATCGTTTTGTTTCCTCGTAATCTCTAAGCTGCGCCTGCGGTCTGTACAGACCGACCGGCTCTTATTATTTTTTTATTACATAATAATTGTGGGGACGTTCGTCGTGCTCGCAGGTCGGCGACCTCCCCCGGTCCAGCTTCCGATACCGTGTCAAAACAATGAGATAACATTGTCCACGCTGTCAACGACATCAGAAATTAAATGTCACGTCTCCAACCGAGTGAAACTGCCTCTTGAAATGCTGCTGAAAATTTAAAACATGTAATAAATAAATAAATTTTGCACAACGTTACACACAGCGCAGCCCAATATAACTAAACTAAGCACTAGACTTGTACTATGGGTACTAGCAGCGATTCATGCCACGGATATACTACATATAATAGCTTTTTTTTTTGTAAATACATACAAATGATACGTAGAAAACACCCAGACCAGAAACTAATATTTATTTTTAAGTATAAACACTTGCACCCGGCGGAAATCAAACCCGCAACCTTCTGCATTGCAGTCGGGCCTTCGCCCGATGCGCCACAGAGCCCATCAAATAAAAATAGTATAACATTTATTACTTGATGCTTCTACTTTTAGCAAAGTGTATGTAATCTATATCTATATTATATCTATAAAATGCTTTGTATAAACCGCTGATAGTAGAAAGCTGAAATTTGGATAGTGTGTTCTTTATATGTGATGGAGATATCCGATTAGAAAGAGTTTTTAAAAATTCCCACGGGATCGGGACTTAAGTGGGTGAAACCGCGGTTTAGTACAATATAGAACTTATTTTACTATTTACCTATCTTATTTTCTTATGCAATTTGTAATTACAACTCTCACGAACCAAACTAATGACACACGTATTTTAGTAAGAGTCGTTCGTCGTTTTAGAATGAAAGCTCACCACTTTCTATGTAATGTTAGCAATCACTGTTATTAAATAGGTAGTAGAAATTGACACAAATTGACCGTTAAATTAGTGAGTGTGAAGCTCATACGTCTAAACTACCTTTTTTTATTTATTTTACGTCTATTATTATACTTATTTCGTGCTATGTATTATATATACCTACAGGCCGGTGTTAATTTGGACAGGGAAAGTACAAATAATAAAAAAACTGTTCAAATGAAACATTTTTTTTTGAAAAGCATTTAAAACGAAATAGAATTACATTAAGAGATTGTATATACGACTAGCTGCGTCCAGATTTCATGGTTTCCCGAAATCAAAGGAAAACCATGAAATCTGGATTTACAAAGTCAACTGGACAAAACTTCTTCTCATCAGAGCGATGTTCTCGGTTGCATCCCTCTCGGAGCCCGGGGCCACTAAAACCTCAAATTATTTAGAGTCGGCACAGTAGGTAAGTCCTACTGCAAATAGATTTGGCAATATTTTTACGGCCGGCCGCCTGCCTGACACCGATCCTCCTAGGGACCAAACAGTTTACCCGCCACCGCGTGTGGAGAACTCAAGGTTTGCTCCCTCAGATGCCTTAGTCGCCTTTTACGACACGACACCCACGGGAAGACATATTCTATGGCGGGGATACACGGTCAACAAAACAAAACTACGATACGATTCTAAAATATTTATGAATTATAGGATTAGTAGTTAATCCCGAAATTCAGTTTGAAAATTGGATATTTAAAAAAAATGGTGTTGCTACGAAAAGTGATACTACGATTTACATTTGTACCTCCAAAAGACATCAACGCGAGCTCCGTAGCGCTACGGCTCACTTCTTTGCACGTTTGCCTTTCTCACGGTTATTGTTGCCAAAATGACATGTTCCACCTTAAATACTAGGTCAACGAGAGAAAAAAACCCAAATTAAAAAACCTCTTTCTTTATAATTTACTTTGGAATCCGATCGAAATACGTATACCTAAATAATAATTAAAATTCTGTGGTCCCAAATTTACCTAGTAACCGAGAAAAGAGAACAATAGAAAAAAATATTTTATATTTATGACTTCAAACGAAGCTGACCTTATTACCACGAAATAAGTGAATGGAAAATTGTTTTAAAAAACTATGGTACTTATCTAAAGCCGAGTAATTCATAATTTTACGTGTTCAATTGAAAGACTAAGCATATCGGAGTTATAAAAATAAAATAAATAAATAAATCGTGAACGACGTTACACACAGCGCAATCTAGCCCCAAATGAAGCACTAGGCTTGTACTATAGGTTATATTCAATAGATATACATATTATCCTTTTTTTTAAATTCATTACATTATGATACATAGAAAACACCCCGAGCAGAAACAATCATATATTTAAAAGCATAATACTTGCAATCGGCGGGTATCGAACCTGCAACCTTCTGCATTGCAGTCGGCCTCTGCCGTCAAATCAAAGTCGTCAGTTTATCGTAAAGTTTTGCGAAAAGAATTCTAACGGAGCACTACCATGCTGGTCAGTGGTTAGATACGTCCGATTCTCTAAGATTTCAGATACGGACACAAAGAATGACCGACGTCGTTATTGCATTTACAACTTACAACTGATATGCCGATATAAAGATAAGACGGCGTCGAGCGAACCCCTGATGGTTGCGGATTCGATTCCTGTTTCTGATTTTGGGTGTTTTCTATAAGTATTTTAAAACAAGTATATGTAGTATACAAGCCTAGATTGCGTAACGTCGTGCAATATTTATTTAGTTATTTAAATAAGTATTCATGTTTGTTTTCAATTTGAGCAAACTATTTTTTTCTTGATATTAATTTGAAGTTAATTATACTATATTTAATATATTTTATAGATGTTTTGGAAAATAAAAGTCACCAATTTGTAGAATAGTAGTCCGATCTCATTAAAATAAAGAAATTCATAACGATAATGACCTCAAACTCCTAGAAACATTTGATTCTCAAGAAATTGAACTAAGACACTTAAAATTAATTCTGATTTTTGTCGTTCTCACTTTTAAATTCAAAGAATAATTTTATCAAGCCGAGGTAAAATGCATTTTTGTATAATCACAACAAATTATAATAAATAGCCCCTTCCCGCTGTCTGTCTGTCCCTATGTATGCTTAGATCTTTTTTGATAGATAAAATGGTTCAAGAGGCAGGTTCATAGGTATATTACACCGGGCCGCTAGTGGTAAATAATTAAGTACCTACGAGTTTACAAAAACTTTAAATTGCTTTACGGTGACCAAACTGTACGTATCTGGAATAGCGAAATGGCGTACATATATGTACATAAGACAAGTCCGATTGAAATTCACATTTCACGTTTCTCAAAACTTGCCTTTGCCAATAAACCTATTAAACTACCACTAAAACATAAAAATTTGTAGGTAGCCGGTCTTTTATTTAACGATAAAAAGATAACAAACATTAATAAATTCTAGAAGCCCATTATTTCCCCATAAAAGGCAATAATAATAATATAACTTTCACAAGGTGAAAACGAAAACATTATCATTTCGATCGTTAGTCTAAGTAGGTAAATTACATATATTCTAACTTAACTTATGTGTTAGGGCATCGTTCACCATCCTCAAGTTAAGTGGTGATTAGATACTTACCCCCTTACTGGAATAGAAATGTATGGATGTAGGAATGAGGAATTAGCACCCAAGACAAACCAGGTCCTGGTCAGGAATCAGGTTTTGTGGGTGTTTTTATGTTTTATAAGAATTTCTTTTGTGATAAAAACAACTTATAATTTAAACGATAATTAACAGATGACTAAATTATGTAGGTCTGTCAACTTTGAAACATCATATCACGGTAAACGACAAACGGTACATAGTTTATGGAGCTGTAAATTATCTTTTATAAGTAAGGGGGTTAACAAGTAAAATAAAAAAAGTAACACGATTGGGAGACATAAGTACACATTGTTCCGGTCTTAATCGCGTAATTTTTTTAATTTTCAATTTTCTTACCTTGACGTTAACAAGTAACGTATCAGTCAGTTTAACCAATGAGTAGTGCAACTTGAGAGTCGTGAAATGCGTTCAAAAGATATTGGTGACTTTACTTGGCGATTAGCCTACTCGGAACTTTACTTAAAGACCGTGAAAGAGGCACCTAAAGTAATTCAGTAAGTTTTTGCTTCAAGCAGTGAAAACTTCCTGTCAAGCCGAAGTAAATAGATTTACAGTACCCAGTTGCTCCATTAACGTTCTTACTGCCTCGTAAGACTCGGTAACTGTTTTAATGTCATAGGAATGTGTTTAAGATTTTATCGTTACGACCTAGACACCGTTAGCCGAGCATTATTATTTTGTGATGCTTCTTTTATATCATTTAAATTATTCCGTTTCAACTTGCTTAACTTTATACTGCTTGCATTGTTTTAATCTATTACTAACTGTACGCTCGCACTCGCACCGTTGTTACTGCGGAATACTGTGGATGCGGATACGAACGCGTGATCCCGATTTTGTTTCTTTGAAATGCTTTTTCTTTACGTTTTCTGTCCTAATTTCCTAATTCTTATTTCCAAATGTCATATAACCAAATTTGTATGACTAGACGTCTAGAACAAACCCTTTCTCGCCTTTTATTACCTTCCCCAAGCTACACTGTATAAGGAATTTCAAAATTTCCAGTTTTAGTCCCAGCGTTAGAGGTCAGTTGTTAAGTGACTTTTAAGTTTAAAGTGTCAATTCAGTTTGGGAGTCCCGTTGTGCTCTTAACTTTATGGTTTTATTGCGGCCTAAATGGCTGTAAACCTAATTTATATTTTATATCATGGGAAATCACTGTGTTGAATGTATTTGTATGTACTTAATAGACGCGACATGCCTCAATGATGTCGTTTTTAATCGATTTTAAAGGTTGTTAATTAAATTATTGTACTTTTTAAAAACCGGTCGTGCGAAAACTTCGATAAACGAAGACATTAAATGATGTAATAAAAATGTGAACTCTGACCAGTTAGGTACAATTAAAGTTTTTGCAACGAAAATTAAACTGAAATGTTACATAGTAGGGGCGATAAGTAATTGCTATCCAATCTCTATGATAAACTCGGAATGGGCGTATCCGCGGGCAAATGCTGCTTAGATAATAGGGGAATTATGTTAAATTAATTCCTAATTGCAAATACAAATGCTTATTATACTACAAATGACGTACAAAATATAGTTCGCAAGGAACGTAATTGCGTAATGAACGATTACATGTGAAGGTTTATAAAGATGAATATTCCCAGAGATTAGCGTTATGGCAAAATGTTTTATAGTCGCGGGAACGCTCGATATATAACGGTTGCTTACTGTTAATTGCACTGGAGGAAACTAACTTGGGTTCATGAGTTCTTTGGATTGTTTTGTGATGTTGTATCACTGTTGGGTTGAGGCAACGTTATCTATTGTTACTTTCAAAGGTTCTACTTTTCACATTGGACAAGAAGACTATCTTAGGAATTCATCGCATTGATTTTAATGTAGCGTTTGAGGCAGATATAAGACAAGTATAAAAATACGCTTGCCTAGGCATTCTAGAATCAGCGTATGTTTCCTTTTGCCGTCGTGACATCTGGCCCGTGGGGTTCTGACGCCAAGAAATTGGTTATTGAACTAAGGTGACGCCTCCGGAAGAGAGGCCATGACCCTTGGTCTGGTGTCTATTTGGTGCAAAATGTTTCCTTGACAATTCAGCGGGAAATACAGCCAGCATAATGGGCATTTTTAGAAGTAATGGACTAGTCAATAGAAATTTTACTTTATAAGTACCTATTGTGTTAAGATACTTTTAATAGATTTAATACTTTTTAGAATAAAATACAAATATTTGTTATTTACCTAAAACAACTTAAGTTATTATCATTAAACAAACATTTATGCATGTGATTTCACACTATAAATTTCTTCTTCTTTTCGTATAGAGGTGTGGCTCGCCTAGTGTTGGGGTTGTCAGGTCGGCCTAAGGCCTTAAACTTAACCTTACGACTGCTATCAGAGATAACCGGGTCCAACTGGTTAACGAGCCTACCGAAGCACGGAGAAGTTAGAGAAAATTAAACTTGGAACTAAAGCCTGTTTAATGTAGACTAGTATCACTGAACTCCATGGTACAAGTCGCTGGACAGCGCACTGAATTTTGTGTTCTATTGAAAGTGATGGTGGCCGTCCGTGGAACTAATAGTTCCGTGGACGGTCATCATCACTTTCAATAGAAAACGCGCGACAAAAGCGCAACATGGCGCAAATCAAATCGGCACAAAGATCTAATGTCATTTTGTATGGTATACCAATTCCAGCGTACTTGTATAGTTTCATTTCAGTGACTAGTATAGATGAAGCCAGACGGTCCATGACCTTCGCACGCTAACACCCTCTTTCATTAAGTCTTCGTCAATAGACTGATTTATCATTAGCAATATAATAATTGCTTCAAGTCAAATCCTTTGTGTTACCTTTGTTGTTTCAAATATTAATAGTTCTTGTTACGTCACTATGATTAATAATAGTCGACGCAAAAACGGCAGATAGCTTTTTATATTGGCACATATGTAGAGAACATAATATCTGTAAATAAGTGGAGCCTTATTTATTATTTTATATTTTGTAGTGTCGTCGATTCATTGAGTTAATAAGTAGTAACTAGAGATGATGTCTCAAACAAACTTCATGTTTCTTTTACACAAAATCAATAAAACAAGCCGCTACAGCGCTGAATATATTGTAACGTCTTTTGTGAAAATAAAAAATAATATCACTGGCAGCGCTTTTCCCTTCAGTAAATGACGCTTGTGACGTTTTAGTCAAAAGCATCATAGAGTAATGTGTAACGTGCCAGATAGGACAATTCGATTAATCTATAAATCTATATAAGAAATTACTTTATTTATTATTTATTTATTTATTGTCAGTTAACACGATACAATTATTGTTATCATTTACATTAATTGACAGAAAAACATTCACACTACAGTCGTCGGTCGCACATTTCTCTCACAAAACTCCAAACACACTGACAATATTGATCTCCATTCATCTGCGAACACATCACATTCGGGGCTTGCATCCAGGACAGGAGATCAAATGTTATTTTATCTTTTTTTTGAAGTTAGGTTTTGAATTTTTTAAGTATGTAAGGAATTAAGTTTCATGAAAAAAAAACCATGGCGACATGGTAGGCGGAGTGGGGGGTGTTATTTTTTATTTTTGTTACGGAATTTCTTGATTCGGTGGCCGGGCTCAAAGCCCGCGATAAAAGCTATATTGCATAGCTTAAAATAAATACTACGTAATAATAACCGATAGTCAAACATAAGAGAAACCGCCGGCGATATCTAGTCGTCTGTGGTCAAAGGTGTCCTAAGAAAGTACTGTTACCATTTTCATATTGAACAAACATAGTGTCCGTCTTGGTAGGCTGATCTTTGATTATTTGTATACAATTTTATTTTTCAGTTTTTACGTATTTTTTAACAATTATTTCGTTTATTAACCGATAAAAGGTGATCCCGTGGTCTTTGTTTTGTTGTTTTTGAACTATTTTTGGAGGTTTTTATACGATATCCTGGGAATTAAATTATTTTTCTAATATGTGTGACCTCGCCCGCTGTTGAACTGTCACTGAACGTTTTGATGATAGTGTGGCTGCAGTTGCTTGGTTCAACAGTCTTCCTTCAGATGCCATATCTACTTTAGGTTGAGATCAATGCGCCGATTACAAATTTTAATGACGCTTTGATTTCTAACTGCATTATTTTGATGTACCAATCCATACTTAAATATAATAATGTCTATAGTAATATTATAACGCTGAAAAGTTTGTTTATTTTAACGCGCTAATCTCAGGAACCGCTAGTCCGATTTGAAAAATTATTTCGGTGTTCGATAGTCTATTTATATATTAACATCATATTTTCAAAAAAAAATAGGTGGACGAAGTCGCGGGCACTGCTAGTTCTTTTTATAAAAGATAATAATCGGGAAGATGTTGGCAACATAAAAGCCGACTATCTACTCCTGGAAAAGCGGTGAAGTACATTAAACAGCACTTTATGGTTCAATAAACGACAATGTAATAGTTTAATGTACTTACTAGGGTACATGGGTTCAGTTTATAGTTTAACTACTGTTAAATGTAGTCGATCATTCATTACTGCTAACTAACACTGTAAGGTACATTATGGTGTAGGTTCCTACCTGGATTAAAGTTAAAATATTATAGATAACTAGCTGACCCGGCAAACGTTGTTTTGCCTTATAAATTATAGATAATTAAATTTTTCCTGAATTTTCTTTGCTATAAACCTCACGGAGCCCGAGACCTTTCCAACGAATGCAAAACCGTGGAAATCGGTTCGTGCGTTCTGGAGTTATAGCGTCAGGAAGGAAAACCCGACTTATTTTTATATAGTAGATAAAAATTAACGAATTAAACGGCTATTAAAATTTGGCACGTGACTTTCCATACGTAAAGAAAGCCTTTTTTTACCCAACAATGGGAAAAGGAGGGTTATGTATGAATTATGATTCACTTGTTAACATTAGCTGATTCCGGTGTATTTTTGGTGTTATTATTTCACAAAAAACTCGGCATAAAATTTTTACTTTTTGTTGTCAGTTTAATTTTTTATTTATTTAATACAGTCCTGTAAACTGTAACACTAGATGAGCAACACTACATAATATAAGAAACTTGATGCGTCCCGTAAGTGTCCGATCCCGTGAGAATATCGGGATCAAAAGTAGCCTATCGTATGTTACTCAGGGTGAATGTAGTTTTCTAATGTTGAAAGATTTTTAAAAATCATTCCAGTATTTTTTGAGTTTATTCATAACAAACATACAGACGCACACACACACACACACCCACAAATATACAAATCTTTCCTTTTTATAATATTAGTATAGATAAGGATGACTAAGTCAACATTATATAGTAATGCTATTCTTTTAGGTAAACCAACCTACGAGTAGATTATCTTATGCAATTCGTCCTATAAATAAAACTCGTCTTGTTTGTTCCTATAAAAGGTTATGGTCGTGTGATTACAGCAGCTTAATTGACGTAATAAAGACCGGTCTACTGAATCCTTAAGGTCTTCGATCGTTTTATTTGATTTTAAAAAGAAAAAAGTGTAAAGTGCTTATTGAAAGCTTCGACATGGGTTTTTCAATATGACTACACCTAAGCTTAGTTTTTTTTTTATATTTATACCACACGCTATTTTACAAACTACTCGTGTAATATAAAACAAAAAAATTACCAACAACTTGAATAAATAATCGTAGGCTCAAAGCCTGAAGCTAAATAAAAAAAGTTTATTTAGGTATTTGTCTTTAAAAAAAACGAGAATATTCGCGTAACTATCGTTGTAATCTTCTATACGCTGAGTATCTTCACCGATAGTAAAAGTCAAAGTTATGATGAATCATACTACCGACTGAAGAAATTCGCTGTAACGGAGTTAAATTGACCTTTTACTGCGTATATAGATACATTGTTTATTATTATTTGGGTAACAGTGAGTCGCGAACTTCACTCCCAGACTCCCAGATCGGAGTCGAGCGTAGGCGACTCTCAGTAAACAAAAGGAACGATCTTGTTATGTGTGTTTATGTCACGGTTTGTGGACATTTCGTACGCCTGGCCGCGGCGTGGGTTTTATTCCAATTTGGAGAGGCTTTCAACGGTTTCCGTGACGAAAACTCGTGGTTTTCGGTTTTTTTAGTACTAGACCCGTTAGTTTAGGTGCCAATTTGATACTCTAACGAAGCAAGGTTTCTGGTTCACGACCAATGATATTTGTCAGTATTATTTGGGCTATTTATATGTGAGCTTGAACTTTGATTATCAGGCGTGGCCTACCATGGAGGCCTACCATTTATTGCAATATCGCATTTATGTCTCCCTCGATGCGACAAAGCTCGTGGTTAGTTAGACATTTCTGTTAAAAGCCGATACTGTGTACACAGTTAGTTTGCCCTGTTCTGTTCGTTTGTTTTCTAGAAGGTTATTAACCTAGTTTCTACGTGCTGTATCGTACGAAGACACGAGCAATGTTTGACTTTGCACTAAGAATCATGTTCAACTACTGTATTTATTGCGTAATGGAGTAAAACTGGTAATCGATACAGGTTCTATGGAACTCCACATTTGTATATCCTCACGTTTTGCTTTGCCTTTATCTATTGTGTTAATGTCTCGTAAAACATGTACAAAGGTATTATATTTTATAACCATGCCTAAGACCGCCGACGCATTAAAATAAAAGCTCGCGGTGTTTTAACATGGGCTGTGTCTGAATTATTCATTAAATAAAAAAAGGAAAAGAAATATTGGAAGATTCGCCTTATCGCACTAATAGCTCTATTCAATAGATGACTTACAATGTGAGCGATACATCGTAGTTGGTAATTTAAGAGACAGGAATAGTGGCGGGAGAGCCTGGAGGGCCGCGGGAGCCTTCGAGATAGAAGCGGGTGGAATGCGCGGGCAAGGTCATTGCGCCCTGCACGGTCATGAGCCCCTTCCCCGCCTCGGCGCCGCCGCCCGCTCGCCTTCCTCACCCACCATATTGTCTATTGCGATCTGTTGCGGATAAAGGGAACTGACTGGACCTAATCCCGATACCGACCATTTCCAATGCGAAATTCGCCTTTTATTTTCCGCGAAGCACGACTGGACCCGGCGGCGATGTGGAGCACCGCTCTAACACCTTTTTCTGAGCTAGAAACATTCTTGTCGTGGCTTATTTACGTCACTGGTTGAACCTCATCGGCGCGGACGCAGCGCAGGGCAGTGGCGCGGCGCTGGCGCACGTTTATCCCAAACCACATCTCTTCCCTGGTTGACTAGGAAATTGCTCTTAAGTTTAATAGTTGAAATACAATGTATAGGAGCCACGCTCGCTCTTATATCATTATTAAAATACAGTAGGATTTCAGGATATTGACTCGTGCGATATTTTATCTGAATAGGTACATAAGTTCGTATATCATTATTAAAATACAGTAGGATTTCAGGATATTGACTCGTGCGATATTTTATCTGAATAGGTACATAAGTTCGTATATAATTATTAAAATACAGTAGGATTTCAGGATATTGACTCGTGCGATATTTTATCTGAATAGGTACATAAGTAGGTACTAAAATATTTTATGGTCTCACTTATAATAATAATGGTTGACATAATTGTCACATTTATTACAAAATTCCGTTGCTTACTTTGCATCTACATAAATTATAAAATATAGATCAATAAAAATGTAGCATTTCGCACAAGATACTCAAATATTTATTCATTGACTTAAAAATAAAGATTGTGTTTCTGATTTCTAATTAACGTTTTTATCTTTGAAGATACCTGCCTATTGAATTTAATTAATATGATAACAAATTGAAGCTCATTTAAATCACGGATGTACGATTTCACTTGTCCAAAATGATTAATGAGGTGTTAAAATCGCGCAGTTAAGTGTCAGCGCTAGATATCTCGGGCTAGTTGAATTGATGCCTTACAATTACCAGCAGAATGCGCGCCGGCGCCGTTTTATAAATAGCTACATTTATGCATCTGCTACCAAATGCATATGTCTTGAAATACCATGAATATTGATGGAATTGGAAAACACATTTACCGGCGATTTGTTTAAGAATCTCGTTTAGCACGATGTTTATTTTTGTAAAGGCCGTTCTATCTATAAGAATTCGATATTTGAGAAAGTCGTTCTTCATTTTTGCTATTGACTCTCGTGCTCAATCGCTGTCGTTTATATTTGGCAAATAGTTATAGGTATTTTCTGTTTGAGGTATATATTTGCAAATACGAAACATTAGGAGCGTGACCGTCATGTGTATTTAGAACTGGGTTATTAGTTTAGTAAAATGATTAAACGAAACCTTATTTACAGTTCAAATAATTTCAAATAGGTATATGTTACAAAATAAATAATATCATATTTTTTTTGTTACAGGAAACTTGTCCTGAATCAGAAGCTGTGTCTACTGGGTTAAAGAGGTAAGGAAACTGCTTATTATTATTGCAATTATTAACAGTTAATCATTATGTGAATAACATATATCTCTATCTATTTTACAAAAATATAATTGACTTGGAAGTATTAAAGTATAGGTAACACATTTATTTCTTGTAGTTGAACATAACATAAACTTGCAGAAGTTGAGACTATTGCTTCTTAGGTTGGTAACTACAATATTTACGACCTCTGTTATATCCTTAGTAGCTACTACCGCTTTAGTGTTCGCAACATTTTCAACCAAATAGCTCTACCTATATAGTAAAGCGCACACATGGTTGCAATAATAGCACGTCCGTGGGACCACGGTGAACTCTATTCTATCACTCTTTTTGCTCAGTCAAGCGTTTGAATCGCACTTGAGATACAACTGTTGGAGCTATGTTAAAATAAACCATTGTAACCAGAACCACCCGTGCTCCTTACCGACAAATATCATTCTTGGCATAAAGGATCGTATTTGATTTATAACCGACTTTGTCTGAATGGGTGTTTAAAGAACTTTGTTATTATTGAACTTGCACAGGTGATTTATTTCTTACAATGATCGATATAATTCAAAATAGTTGAAGATTTGTTCTAACTAAACATTATTAAGCGAGTGAAAGTGCAATTGTAAAAGCAAACAATGGTTTGTACTACAAAAACGTTAAATCGAACTGTCCGACGACCCACTATTGTTTGAATATTTCATGAGAAACTGACTGAGCTTTTTGCTTGTTCATTTTTGAATACCAACAGAGATTGACGATGGACAAGTATAACCTATCTACTTAGCAGGGTTATTAAGATTTATGGAAACGCGAATGAATAGATATTATAATACTCCATTCGGTTAATAGACTCACTAAGCGGGCCAATGTGGCTATTGAGATCGAGACATATCTGAGACAGACTAACACTTCTTTGATCATGCATGAGTGACAGACATTGCTAAGTCGTTGTTAGCCTAGGGTCACTCCATTCATGGTTGATCAAATGTTTCTGGTGAAATAGCCGCATTAAGATACATTATCACATTTATAAAGCTGTTTCTCTGGAAACCTGTAGTTACAAGTAGATGTGAAGGTTTAGGTACAGTTAGTGGGTGTGCCTTCAAATGACAGCTTATTTTACTGGGCTTTGCGCCATGACGGGAAATTCCCAGGCGATAAAGGGTTACCAAGGGGCAAATGTTAACCAACAACACTTCATCAGTCGTTCGTTCGCTATAGACAAGGTCAGATGAAATTTATACGGATTTTAAAAACGATAAATATTTTAATTTGCTTTCGTTGCATACGTTATTTATGTAAAACATTTCACTTCATCTCATTTATATCGAATGGTCGGGTTTATGCATCCGCCAGTTCAGAAACCGAACAAACTGATATTAGAATTCCCTTGGATTCCTTATTTGATCATCAATGAATGCGTGACTAGTATTGTGGTGTTCTAGTGTTCCAGACACTATAACATGCTTCCTTGTTAGCGTCTCTTGCAGAAAGCTATATTGTCCGATACAATGTCTGTCTGAGCATAAATTTACATTTACTTATGGTCGTTTTGTTTAGTTAAATTGTATTCGCCGTCTACGTTAACTAAAAGATGTTCATATATAGGTACATTCAGTACACTTTAGTCATACAGAACGTTGCATTAACTGAAAAGGCGTTTATGATGAATTAGTAAAGCGCTTGTTTATTATGTATTAGTCGGGTTTTTATAAATTTGTTGAAAACACTAAATACTTACTAAAATAAAAATATCATTTTAATTAAACACGGGCCTAGATCGCGTTAAAGATAATGATGATTGATGGACGGAAATCGTGTAAGTTTAAAAAGTGTGATATAAATATCATTCGATAAGTAGGTAAGGGCTTTTCGAAATCCTCACGAGATCGGGAGATGCGGGTTAAACCGCGGGGCTCAGCTAGTCTAGCTTATAAAAAAACACTGACAAACAACGTGCTACCTATCTTGTTTTAATTTGTTTAACTAATATAGAAGATTATAATAGTAAAATTAAAATTACTTTTGAAAAATGTGTGTTAAGTACCCAACTATCGAGTAAAATTAATTAACTTAAAGGACAGACGCCAGCTTAGATGTTTATTACAATCTATAGCTGTGCTTAACTATGAGTTGTGGCGAGTTCCAGGCAGGTGATTCAAAGCCACAATAACTTAACCCGCCCTCGTACGCGGTGGCCGGCTTTCCACGTAACTAGGATTTTCTCTAACGTTAACCATCAAGATTTATCACGAAGTTGCTGTTATACGGTATTGAACTTTATTAACTTTAACTTAAAGCTGAATTGACAGTGGGGCATTTGTATTTAGTATAATCGATAGGTCTTGGTCATTTGGAACTGGCCGCCTAACGACATTGCGTTTACTGCGTGGTGTAAGATTTGCAAAAAGATCCGACGCGACGGTTTAATCAAGTTCATTTAATATTATTAATAACTATCGTAAACTTGGAACTGGACGTTTACTTTAGACTTAACTAGCTATCTAATAAAACTATTTTAATTAATTTTATGGATAGATAGATGTTTTTAAGATAAAGATAATTTATTTAGACAAAGTGTCATATGTTTGTAATGAATAAACTCAAAAACTACTGGACCGATTTCAAGAATTCTTTCACCATTAGAAAGCTACATTTGATCTCGATATTCTCACGGGATTGCGACCTACGCGGGTGAAATAATTTATATATTGGTTATTAAGATTCTGCCTACAGGGGTCCAAATATTTTCGGATAAAGTAACTCTAAGCATAAAATTAAGTACCTACGTATACGTTTTTTCAAACCTGACGTTTCGAGGCTTTACGTGTTCCCATGGAAAAGGCAGAACGAAACGACAAATTATTTAAAATGTTACTGTACTGTATGTAACACCACAGTTTACCTATTAGTTGTTGCTCCTCGCCACCTGAAAACAGTTATCAACTACGCTTTTTCATATCACCAAAGAATTATAAATCTATTTGTAGTAAGTAAATGTATTTATGTCTCAATCTGCCGTGTTTTGTTCTACTAACTGCGGTGCTTGTAGTGTCTCTAAGGCCGACAGTAGAGTATACTCTCATAACTACACTATTAAATAAGGTGTTCAATGTTTTAATTCTATTTAAAGTAATTAATTTAAAAAAACGCGCCTGTGTTTAGAAAAGTGGACACAGAAAATAATTAAAACTTGCCAGTAAGTAAATTATACACAGTTTTGGAATCCTTATGTCCTTGTTCAATGAGCAGTTTGATTTGATACCCATGTTGCGCAATCACACTTTATTAGAAGAGAAAAAAAACTTCATATAAAATGGCGCTTTACAGATTTTATTACATTACGAATCTAAAGAAATCAGTCTAGTGGTTTGGGAGATACGAGGTGACAAACCATTATTACAAAGATACGAAAAATATATCCTTTTCCTTGCAGTCGGGTAAAAACTGCAAATTGCAGTTTCTTAATCAGTTGAAGATAAAAATACAGGAATACAGTATTCAAAAGCTATATTTTATATAAAGGAAAGATTTATTTGTTTGTAATAAACAGGGCTCCGAAACTCCTGGACCGATTTAAAAAACTGTTTCACCAAAATGAATTTACATTATCGAGAATTTTTGATCAAAAAAGATATTTTGATCCTAATATTCCCACGGGATCGGGACTGACGTTTACGTAGGTAAAATAATACCTCAAGTTTCTATTGAAGAAAAATATCGATGTGTTTTCGTGTTAATGGATCGTTAACCAAAGAGTTATTTGACTATGCCAATAACGATCTTGAAGAACTATTTCAATTACATACGTCTTTAATTTTAATGCATCGCGATATTGCTTTAATTGGAATCGAATCGAATTTAAACATAAAATAAATTAGTCTCAGCGATACTTTGTGAGCGCTATCGTTTGATCTGCGGATATACCATTACAGTGTGGTACGAAATAGCCTTACCAAATGACCGTGCCGTATGTCCATGGGAACATCGAACACCGGAAAATAAAAATTCGCACGCGTGAAAGTATAAGAATTTCACACGCCAATAGCCCAGTTGCGGCAGATAATTGGGTCAGGCGCGCAACCTGTCGGCGCGGGCGCACGCATTGTCTCGGGCCGCGCACCGCGGTACCGTTACTACTCGGTCAAGTTCGGCCCATTGTGACGACCACAAGCTACTAGTCACTCACATACCGATTTGTATCCGACTGTCCATCAACTCGTAAACGGATTAACGTTTTTTGTTCTTCTTGTTTGGTCACATCGTAATCTTTATATGACTGGACTAGACAGTACTTTGATATTAAACTTCAAATGGACCGTTTTATGGTGTCAGGTGTAGATATGTTTTACGACTCAACAGGAGACTCGTATGAAATTGACTAGTTACATCAACCTGAAGTCACCTTATGTACACAGCTAACCAGCCTAATCTTGACATCGAAATACGTAATCTAGTTTACTGCACCGGACAGCTTTGAAGGATTTTCGGAATTGTGGTTTATTTGCGCGATTGTATCTGGCTGGATACGAACGTGGGTGGACACTGGACAGACGCGTGCATCTTTGACCCGATACCCGACGGCCGACGACTAACATCTTAGATAATGTTGCCTCGTTGTTGTTAGACCATAACACCCACTTAGACGTATTTCATTAATATAGGTCTATAATATTGAGATAGATAAAGAAATGGTTCTGCATTTAGATATCTTGTACTTTGTGTTTTAGTTGACGGCATCGCGCGGTTTTGTAGAGTATTCGTTTTCGAATTACAGAAATGTGGTTGTTAACATTTGTTATGGAGTATTGTGTACGTATACATAGTAATTCTACTTATTTCATCGACCTAAATAAACGAAAGCCACAGCGTCGACTGACTATTAAACTAAACAAAGACAAATTAGTTACACTTGCGTGTATAACAAGTTATAAACCTAGTCACTGGAGATAATTGACCCATCACAATTTTCTCCAAATTCTATAAGTCATCGTTTCAGAATTAAGCTATTTTATTGTTCCGCGCTGGATACCGTATCTTTATTCGAAAACATTAGTTGACTCGAAAGAGTGGGTCACGGCCACAACTGTTCTTTTATGGAATAATAGCTAAGTGTCAATAGTAAGTTATTTACTTGATTAGATTTAATTGTTTATTACAATATCTAAATTATTGTTCAACTAAGTCCAACCATTGTCTAAAGTCATTTTTACCTATTTCCAGACCTAGTAAAACTAGCGTTCCCCCTTTAACAACAGACAGACAACAGCCGACTTTTGCTCATATAAATATATATTTTATTGTCACAACACAACGGTTCAATGAATGTAGGTTTATTATAATTCGTTTCGTACAAATTCAATAAAATCTTACCTTTATTATTATTTTGCCCGAATTACGAATACTTATTGTGAAAGTTTATACACAGTTTCAGGACATAATATGTACCTGCAAAGAAAACCTTTGCGCAGGCCGTTAACGTCCCGAAGCAAGCTCCTGTGCATCAAGCGGTGGACAATAACGGCTTCACTCTCGTGGAGAAAAAGAAACGTCATTCGATTCTTCGGAATCATCGCGGCACTGCAACACCGACCACATTGAAGGCTGCCGAGCCAGTGATATCCATGTATTTGTCGCGGTTCTGCAAGACCACATCTAACAAGGATGTTCAGGAATATATCAAGGCCAACAACAGTCTTGCCTCGGTCTCGGGTGTTTTTCAGCTAGAAGAACTGGAATCGCAAAGGAAAACTAACTTCAAATCCTTTGTGCTCCGGATCCCAGCGCCGCTGAAAGATGTCTTTTTTTCCGCCGATTTCTGGCCAGCTGGCATAGTCTACCGACGTTTTAGGGAAGCTCGTCCGAAGAAAGAAAACCCTAAACCCTAATTTTTATATTATGAGTATGTATGTTAGTCCTTAAGGTATATATTTATATGAATAATTATTAAATGTCGTCATCATTATTATATTGGTATATCGGTTACTGCGATACAAGCTGTGCTTAGTGTAGAACTGATTTATTATGTAATTTGAGATATGTTTAATAAGTTTCATAATAATAAATACATTTTGTATTTGTATTTGTATTTGAAATTGCTTGAAAAAGAGTTCTTACTATGACATATTATAACCTAGCTTTATATTGCCTAGTGATTTCTTTAAACTACAGAATAATAGTAGAGTTGTATAAAAGAAGATAATCGTGTGATATTATAACCAAGTACCTACAATGAAAGGGTCGGTATGAGACAAGACAGTCGTATTTTGTACATCCTCGATTATCTTGAACATGTGTGAGTTCAATCGATAGTAAATAACTTTTATCCTTTGTTTGTTTCCAGTGTGTTGTGTTGTGATTATCATTGTCTTTTTGAATTCGATTGCACGTTTTGATGTTCGAGGCTATAATAGAACATTTATGAATAAAAGAACAATAGTTTTAAAAACTGCATTGCACACGGAGTATAACTTAAATTAAAATATGAGTACCAATATAATTTTTAGTGAATATTCTCATAATATTATTATAATAAAAATAACTGTAAATATTATTTAAAGAGAAAAGATGTCTGTAAGAGTAAAAAGGGTTAAAATTTGTTAGCATAAATATTATTAATTAACGTCCGCTTGCAAATTACAACCTAGATGGTGGTAAAGTAATTTGTAAGATATCTTATTTCTAGGTTTTCTAGCCACAATATTCTATTAAATTTTATACGCAACACGTAGTGAAATTGTTTTGACATAATCACAAAATAGGCGATAATCACAAAAAGGGTTATCAATGCGCGTTACGCCTTAGCGTGTAAAAATATTTTCACAAAAAAAAACAAATAGAAAATTACCATAACTTATCGCACATTACAACTGTGTATATAATTAATAGTAAAATGCTCATATCCACATGTAGTCTATTCTATCTCGAGTTCACCGTTAAATTGGGTAATTTGTGAATCGCAGACACGGTGTATGCGCGGGGGTCCCGCTGCGGCACGCTCCTGCGCATCGTGATGTAACTGTTTTCCTCATTATGTGACATATGGATCACGTCATCTACCCACCTGTGCGTGATAATTATATACATACCATTTTAATTCGCACGCGTAACTGTTGTGTGCATTATAAAAGTATGTTTATTATACACACTACAATTTTAGAGCCACTGCGCACTGGAATGAACTATAGGCACTTTTCCACGAGGCGCGATATCGACAAATTTGCAAATTTGCATATATGTCACGTGACTCTCCATACAAAAAGAAAAAACCTGAACGTAAATGGAAAATATTAGGGTGGAAATATGGATTTTCTTTTTACTGTCGTTGTATGGAGAAGTACTTAGTAGTGAGAATTCGACTCGCCCATTTGACGGGTAAGTCGAAGCGTATTTCTCTATCAATCTATTCGTCATCTTACCTCGTTCCGTGTTCGTAACTCTCAGGGAACTTTTTTCGTAATACAACAAGACCATATTGTCAACAAGACACAACAGTAAAAAGTAAGAAGTCATTAAACTAAGGATTAGGTATTTTTAGGCTTCGGTGTGATGTAGAGCTTAACTTAAACGAAACAAAAGAACGTGATAATAAAACAAACCGGCATCAAAACCTATATCAAGCGGTTGATTGTAAATGGAATCAACATAATAAAGACCATGATTGGTGTAATGTTCCGGTGTTGGTATGTCGGCTAAAGCGTTATGGCGTTATAGGTGAACTAACTGTAACACAGGCTCCTTCCGTTGTTCTCCATATTCAGACAATGTGTGAAATGTCAAAATAATTCACCCGCACCTCGTTGATCTTAAGATGATAAAACGTTATCTAAAACCTTTGTTTGCGGTATTTGCACAGCACTTTGAAAATATTATGAAGTCTCGGTAGGAATTGAAGTTTAAATATCCTTAACTAGACGAAGTTAATAGGTTTTCTTAGAATATAAAGAGTTTAATAAGTTTATTGTTCAATTTTGTGCCAAAATGTCGTTTGTTAGCTACTTGCCTAACACAAAATTTTCAGTATACCTAGCAGGAATTCGTTTTCGATGTATTATGCCGATAACACTACTTACTAGAAAGTGGATCAGACTAAAAACTGAAAAAAGACTGGTTTATAAAAACAGAATATTAACAAGACACAGGGTCTTAAAATTGAAACTGAAAAAACTTGGTTTATAAAAACAGAATTTTAACAAGACACAGGGTCTTAAAATTCTGTTTTTATAAACCAAGTTTTTTGAGGTTTTAGTCTGATCCACTTTCTAGTAAGTAGTGTTATCGGCATAATTTGCTGAACCAGATTTCCGAGCTGGGATTCCGAATTGTTTTTGTTTTGGCTGAGGACGATTTAACCTCGATCTTACCGCAGAGCCGCTTTATTGTGGTTAATTTAACTTTACTTAACATCCGGCTAGTTTTAGAACTAAACTACTTGCAACGAAACCGTTAAACTTAAATTTCAATTGATTGAACTAATCTATTGGATTACTTACTCGGAAAGTTTCCGGGCCGTTTTCGGAAAGAATTTGGTAATTAAATCCAGTACATTCCCTGACGTTTCGAACTTAGAACACGTTGGCGTAACCGGAATTATAAAATAAGTTACATTTGATTTACCTACACGATGTCTCTTGAGAAAGCAACCTAAATTAAAATAGCGGTACGTTTGTAAGTGCAATTTGTTTAATGAATTTTATGATTAACTTCAAAAATATCGGTCAGTGATTTTCTCTTTACTGATTGCTTCAAAATAAATGATTTAGAACTCAATTAATATTACTTATTCAGTGTGTGTAGCAGTGCAGAAAAGCTCAATCGAAAGTCTTTCGTATCAATGAACCATGTATACGAAATGCATTCAGCCGCGAGTAGGTAGGTATATACCTTCCGCACAAAGTTGTACTTTCACAATTTACAATCGGTCATTCAATTCTTCTTGATAAAAAGATCAGTGAAAGCGATATTGCAATGCAAAAAAGTAAATGAAAATTCGTGTCACTAACTTTCCTATCGATTGCTTTTTGGACCCATGTAGCGATTGTTGTCTGACCCGCTTCATATCGACGCTATGTAATTAACGTAATATACTTTTTTCTCAATTCTCTCCATTCAATTCCTCTGTAATAAAGTTATTATTTCGTCGAATTGATAGTACAATTTAGAGGATGTACGTGTTTGAATCAGCCGCTACTATAAAATTATCCTAAATTCTAACGTACAAAAGCAAGGTAATAACCTCGCGTATTATTATTGCTTTTGCATGGCTTTCGATTTTATCCATTGTGAGAATTGAATGGTATCGTTTTGTATGAATGCTCACGATGAAGCAGGAGGATGTGCTGTTGATTTGTTTGACCGGTATCAAAGAGTACTTTTTGCAATACTTTCTTGAAACGTTTGTATATATTTTTTCTGCGTAAACGATTCTGCAGTCATGTAACATCGTCGACTTTTGATCTAGTGAATTCAAAATTGATTTTCGTTTCAGTTTTGTATTATTTTTGAACGTGATATCATTTTGTTACAGGTGGTCACCGGCGGCATGGGGAGCAAGTCGCTGCGCTTGGCGCAGCTCGCATTTTTATTGCTCCAAGCCTCTTTAGTACTATGTAAGTAAAAGTTGGTTACATAACCTCCGTAGGTAATTTGTATTTGATCGATACTAACGTCTGATAATGGTTTAAGGTCGGACGGCATTCGAGAAGTTGACAGACGTGGACTTCTCGGGGACGGCTTACTACACGGTGCGGAACCTGTCGCTATACGAATGCCAAGGCTGGTGTCGCGAGGAACCTGACTGCCAAGCCGCTTCATTCAGGTAACTGTGCACACTGTATAAAAATCTGATTATTTACCGATAGAACGTTGTGTCTCGTCATTCAATGAGCACGGAACAATCGAATCTTGAATCTTGATGCTCCTAACCCAAATGTCTGAGATAAGCCATCGATTGAACTGACGTGAAGATCCACTGAATTAGTTGCGTTAAGAGAAATCAGATAATTTGGTGAGATAACCTGTGTCATGAAGCTAATCATTGTCATTCAAACAGTGTCACATTCGGACCAAGACGCGACTTGATCGGTAACGTTTGAAGAAATCCTATATAATACTAATTCAAGTTGCATGTTAGATTAGACTCCTGAGCGAAAAATGTGAAACCTTTAAAACATAGGCTGCTTTATCCTGCATATTACATATTTTCTTGGAATTGGGATTATCCATGTGATTTTAGGTTTTATATGGTCTCATTTCCGTCAGCAATTAGTTGTTAGAAGCAGTAAGATTATCCAAAATTTCGTCGGAGTAAACTCTTTTAAGAGTTTGACATCGATTTTAATATAACTATGTACTTAGAAATAACCAAGCTGTGAATCAATTTTAAATAATGTTGTTTATAGCGGAATCGAGTTGTCTTTAATACCTAAATACCGTGTTGAGTGCGTACGTGCTACGACGAGCCGATCATAAGTCGAGCAGTGGCAGCGCGGGCGATGGAAGGTCGCACCGAAGTGTGTCAGTCAGCCACACGTCCTCCGCCCTCCAGCATTCCAATGACACGCTCTTGGTCAATAACAATGTGTCTCTACAATCGCTGCCCACAAACCGTATAAAAGCGGAAACCGACCTAGTCGCGCTCCAAATTGGATAACAGTAAAAGTGATCGCATACGTCTTAAAATGGATTATTGCTTGAGCTATTTTCAACCGGATAGTTTTCATGACTATTGGTGGTTTTGAGCGAGTTGTCTAATTTATTGTTATTTACCGCAACGAACAATGTTATTCTTATTGTTCACGATGCCGGATCAGGATTTATATGTATAACTGTTTATACGGCTCGTTATTATCCACCACGGCAATTAATAATAGCATTTTACTACATTCCCAAAGTAAAAGTTGGACAAGGCAATATTATTTACCGAGCGATGAATTTTTACGTAGCGAGGTTAACACAAAACGCTTATGGACTTCTGTCAGTTCCCACGTGAACCTTTGTCAAGCTGGATTGAACCATTAATCAGATACAGAAACCATAAAAACATGTTTGCAACTTAACACATTACTAAGTGTAAGAAAACAGTGTATTTTCTCAGTGTCAGAGTTCTTTGTAATAATTGTCACGAGACTACAAAAAGGCATTAGTAATTGTATTAGTTCGAGCCGTGTAACTGTATTGTAACGCTAGTTGGATTCCTCGAAATCGATTTCAACGGGATCGAACTCAAAATCAATTCGGAATTCAATTACTAGTAGTCGGAACGTTTCCGGGCTTCTAATCAGGCATTGTACTTGGAAGATGAGCATCTATCTATCTAGAATCAGACAGGCCGAAGAAATAGCAATCTGACAAAAGAATATGTATGGATGCGATTACAACAATAGGTAACTGTTTAAGATAGTCGGTGCGTGCCACCGTTGCTCGAGGAATACGGTATTCAGAAGCAAACTGCCATCCATACCGCTCTGACGCTGACGGAAGAAATTCGACTCGAAATCGGATATAGAATCTATTTGAGATGGCCAGCAGGCTCACGACCTCTCTATCAGATGCTGTCACTTTGATACGATCTCACAAACGACGTGACCCATAACTGTTAGGAATATTTCAAATTGTTTTTGAAAGAATGAACTTTCTACCTCGAAATGTTTACAAGTTTATTTGAGCTTAATTGATCACTCAGGAACAAAGCTAACGATACAAAATTGTACTTTCACCGTTCACGAGCGCATTTGTATTAATTTAGCTATCAAAATATTATTAAAAGCGTATTAATGCTCGAGATGGAACGTTAAATATTATGGTTGAGTACCTTTCTGATTTCCTCCGGTGTGATTGATGGTGCAGCTTGTGGAATACGTATGCTCTGACGCCTTTAAGTTAACTTAACTGGCGATACGCTAACTGCTTGGTAACTGCGAACGACGATCGATTCTTACTTTGAACAATTTTGTCATAATCGTAAATCGTTGATAATGGATAAGCATCGTAGCGTAACGGAAAGATAAACCTTAATGGTTATGACATTAACAGCTTATTTATTGTTTTATTAGCCTGAAAAAAATGCACTTCATTACTTATTTATTACATTACTTTTAGAAATAAATTGTTATTGGATGTAATATTGACCACTGGCCTAAAGCGTATCGACTCGTCTATCTTCCGATACGTAGATCGCGTTTGCCACTAACGAAGACGTAACATGTTTATCTTCACTTTGAATTTTAAAATTACAACTGAGCAGGCATCTTCTAGATTCGAGATAAATATACTGCATCTTAGACTGCTTCTTCACATACTATTGTGCATGAAATAATTGTTAAATGATAATTCACACCTACTCTAGGTTAAGGTTTCTAAATTACAATCAATTAATTACTCAGAGCACCAAATGCAATTAGAAAGCTCTGCGAATCAATGGGACAGGATTTTTAATCGCCCTCACACAACACGGGTAGAACTACCCATTGAAACTTTACTCTATAGACAATCCAAAGTAAGCCGACACATTGGCGTCATATCCCACGTCACACAACCTGTCAATCAAGCTATCGTTAAAGTTAGCCTGAAGCGATAAAAACCAGCCTATTATGATGAGTTATTTAATCAATATTAACTTTTATAATAAGTTACGTGACATCTTTTTTCTTCGCATTTCGCCTGCGGGTCGTTGGGCGTGTTGATGTAATTGTTTTGTTTTGTTTTTTTAGTTTTTGTGTTTTCTTTCAAAATTTAGGGTTTTACCTCTAGATGTATGGAAAATTTAGGTGTAATGCAATGATAATAAATAGTTCATCAACCTCTTAATTAATTTCCGAATGTTCAAGCAAAGTTATGTTCATACATAGGCAGAGGCAAATGTACATGTATCTGTAGGCGCATATTAATGATAACACGTAGATGTCGATTTATTACACCTTAATTAAGGTTCCACATTCAAAAGATTTATTACGTGTGTTTTGAAATAGAACTGCATAGCAATATCATTAAGGGCTCCGATAGAGTCCATTAATCAAAGATTTTACTGTTGTTCTCATGATCACAACTAGCACGTCAATTTGTTTTTTAAACATTTGTAATTTGTCAGTAGACGAGAAGTAAATATTTTACGCCTACTAACATGAGCATTGGAATGTTCCGTCATTAATCATTTTGGACCACTTTGGGGTAAAACAAATATCTTACATTAAAAATCCTTAACCCGACTTTCCAACAGTTCTATATAAATGTTCAAGGACGGCTACCTTTTCATGCCTTTCGCAGTCGAGACAGCGGTAGTTGGGGAGTGGAGGCAATTGCCTTCGTAAGGGAATTGGGCCGTTCGCGTCATCTTAGAGGTTGAGGGCTTGACTACCGCTACGGATCGTATTTGGTGCAAAGGATAGCTATTGCCCTACAAAAGGGTAATGCTGCTAGCATCCTTGGTTCTTTTGCGCCGGGTAAGATCAGGGGTGGTTTATTTGATTGACTATGAGAGTGTTTGTTTTGTTGTTAATGTGACATTTTTCGAAGAAAATATTTTTTTATAAGTAAATATTATTATGTATCAAATATTTAAGCTACTTAGCTTAGTAAGTAGTTAGGGCTGATTTTTATACAAGTACCAAACACTCGGTGACACCATAGTTGTCCTCCTAGCTGGTGCACGAGTAGCCGTGGGCAGGACTAAAGAGAAATGAATAATTCAAGATAAAAATTATCTCCGGACGCCGATAGTACCTACCTTAAGTAATAAGGTGGCTAGTTTATGGAAAGTCGTGTTATTCAAGTACGGGAATGAAATATAAACAAGGTCTGCGTAATAAATTGAGTATTTTATTTCATTTATTTTGCAAAAAGAAAAAGTTATAAATTCGGATCTTATAACTTTGTTATGTGGTTTTGTAGGATTTAAAACTAACATGGTTATGATAACAATAACTTACATGGATGCCTGTAGGCAGAAATTCTATAACTTAATAATTATTATAACATCTTCTATATACAAAACGCTGGAACAAATAATAAATTATCTTTACGCGATCCTCCTGAGAGTCCTGAAAAAATGGTCTACATGGACTGCTAAAGATGGAAATGCTACGGCGCGTCTGGTAGATATAAGGAACTTACTGAAGTATTTTGATATAAAAAAATAGCTGTTGCACTGAAACTATAGATAAAAATAAAGGACATGGTCTTTTAAATAACTGTTACTAAGAATATTCAGAATCATGAATGGAAAAATCATAAAGGAAGAACGATTGTCTCTAAGATACGACGAACCAGTAAAATAAATGCCATAATTTTTATTTTATAGATTTATGTTGATTAATATGTTTCCGGTAGTTTACCCAGCCATTGATTTTTCTAGATAACCGACGCCTTATAATGCCTATATAAAACTAACTACATAACCGTTGAATATTGCTTATTTATTCATTCCATATCCTCAGTCATTCCTTATCCTTCACTTAAATTATCATATATCAGTTATATTGGAAGGATGTTTCGTGTTAGAGTTTCTTACTGCATAGCTTAGCTTGGCTATGCCACAGTTTACCTAATAGTTGGTGCGCATCACTGCGCTATGCTCTGTAGTATGTGGGTACGACGTTCTGAAGAGTCATCCGATAGGACATTTTGAACTTCTGCCTCTCGGTCTTATCTCTCTGCTCTTGCCTCTTACGAAGAACTTATATATTATGCTTAAGGCTGCTTATGATAGGGGTCATTTTCAAATTGGGCGACTGCCATGTTAGGATAGGTCAAAGACAATAGAACCAATTGACTGCTCTTAAGTTTTAACCCCCTCACGAAAATAGTACGTCGTTTTGGTATATAGTAGTTACTTAAGCTAGCGCATAACTATTTCACGCTCTAAGTATAGATAGGTAACGCATCGGTCAGTCACAACGTTTTATTATTACCTCACCCCCTGCCCGCAATGTTGAGGTTTGTTTTGTAGAAAAATTCGCGGTATTAGCAGTCAATTGGTTCTATTGTCTTTGTGATATGTTAACCTCGAAAGATGAGCGAATAAAATTGCATCTACTATCGATAAACTTCTTTGGTACGCATGTATGACGCTTATTACTATTACGGATCTTACAGATTTTGCGTATCGTAGAGATGGAGCAAGTTATCGAGGTTGCAGTTATCATGATGGTAGATGGTAGGTTAAATCTTTATAAAGTGCTCAAATAGAGTTCTCGCGCTCTGTCTTTCTATTTCTCTATTTTAAATATCATAGATAATGCATCTCCGTAGTGGCCGCGTATAACTATGCAATTATTTAAACACGTAGCTGGCTTACGGCGCCTCTTCAATTAAGAAGCACGAACATAATCATAGTACAGAAGCTTTTAGGTCATTAAAAGCTAGTATCTTTCGTCATCATTTCTATACTTTGATATCGTTTGTAGCTCGAATGGAAATGCATCCAATTATACTTTTGTTTTGCGTGAGTTTGAGTTTTATAAATAGATCTTGTGCAAGTCTATGAATGTAACGTATGTTTTTTGATCGAATGAAAGAGCGCTTTAATTCGAGTCCATTACGGAATCGATGGAAAGTTTGACCTTTATTTATTACCTACAGCTTTCTTCATTTGGAATGTCTACTTGTAAGTCACAAGTCGAAACTCAATTTGCAAACATACAATTATTAAGCGTATATGGTAAGCTTTTCATTTAATTTACGTTTCCGCAAAATGGAAAGAAAATATACAGTTAATTTTATTACAACGTGTAAGATAACTATGAGTATAATAAACCATATCCTTATTAAAATTCCTGGTAGGCAAAGCTCGCGAATACTAGAATGTTCTAAGTAATTGTGGTGTAGCTATTATGTATCATGAGATGTTCTGTTCCTGTAAGGACTCCAGTGGCTGTAGGTAGTTAGGAGCTTCCCGGAGCATCGGTCGGAAATGCTCGTAGGTGAGTGACGCGTAGGACGCGTAAATTGCGGTTTCTCATAGACTGACGAATAGGGCATATAATAGTAATACTTCTACATCTTGAAATATGCATTTAAACTGTAATGGCTCCCCTTATTAAAGTGCGGAATTTTATGCTGCTCATAAAACAAGTATATCAATATTAGAATATTACACTCGTATTTATACTCGATTCTAAGTAATTACTTGTCTAAGTAATGTGTCTGTCACATTTTCGTAGACGTTATAAATCACTAATAAGAGCGAGACAAAGCATTACCTAGCCAAAGTAGGTAATCGCTTAGATACGGGTGTTAGACTCAAAGCGAGCAAAATATAATTAGCAAGAAAACGAAGCAACTAAATATTAAAAGTAATTAAAATATCTTGTTAACATTTTCATTGAACCTTCAACCTCTTTCGAATCCAATTGTATGAAAACTCAAATGGAATATTCTTTACTAGATTGTAAACTATAGGTCCTGCCGCATAATAAGTTAGTGGCTATCGTAAATCGATGTTAAGATACTGAATTAATTTCATTTCATATCCTATATCCTACATACACACCTATTGGAGGAGGCTGCATATTAATGTTGGATTAAACTTGACTATGAAAGTTATTTATATTAGTTTACAATGAACTGGAAAACGATGCACTTAATTTATTTAGTTAACCTTTAACAAGTTTAACATCTGTTAATTAACGTTCATAAGTAAGGGGTTACTTATAAACGTTAATTAACAGATGACTAAGATGTCTGTCATCTTTGAAATCTCAAGTCACAGTAAAAGAGGTTCAGCATATGTTATACACGAATCCTGGAGCTTACTACGAAAGGGATTTCTGCATCAAAAGGCTTCTAGATCTTAAAGTTCAGTCGGTATTTTATATCAGTCATTGAATTAGTAAAAGATGCGTTTTAGAATTATAAAAAGGTTAACATACTAGACTAACTAACCTACTTCTTCCTTGTTACAGTTTTGTGTTGAACCCGTTAACGCCAGTGCAAGAAACCCGCTGTCTTCTGCAGAATGACACGCAAGCTAATAATCCGATGGCTACTCCGCAGGTAAATATGAAAAAAAAAACCTTACTAAAGAAAACGTGTGGCACTCGGGGACTGTCGCGGTGTAGCATTTTAATTAAAAGAAAAATAATAATCGACCGAGCTGACGCTCGGCCGATTATAATTTAAAATACTTATGCAATTATAATTTTATTTTTTTGACTTGTAAATATGTTTTAAGCGGTGTTAGGTGTCGTTACGAAATTTGTTCAATCAAAGCTATGCCATAGCAAAGGCCCGCGAAAAAAGCTATGCAATAGCCTAAAAAATGTCAATAAAACATCGGTGAAGCACAAACCTTACGCCAATACAATGTTGGGTATATAATCATCTAAACTAGTAGGTATCTAAACTTTGGGCATCATGCCACTAAGAAGGGTGGACCACTTCCTGTTACTTTAGCTTTAAAGTTTTATTTTTATTTGTGTTTTGTTTGTAAAATGCTTGACTTATTTTAATAAATGCTAATTATCATCTAAACTAGATAAAGTACAAACAAGAAACTACTTTAACCCATGCTATTTAGGGCGCTGTAGTACCTGGGACATTATTAAGACAACATTTTCATAACAAAACTTGTTTTGTTAGCCTAGACCTCTAGAACAACTCTTTTACAGATGACTTACGTTACCTTAGCCATTTCTTTTTATTCAAAATTATTATATACTAAAACTACTAGTAAAAAAGACTAACTACAATACACTATCATAATTCACTAAAATAATTAAAATTAAGAATCCAAAATGAGTACCTAGGTAAAGTACCCAAAAGCTTGGCTGTATTGCCTCTTTGCTATTGTATAAGTTCAAATATATAGGTAGGTAGCTAATAAATATGTAGATCCCAATGTTCAAAGCATCTAGGCGCACGAACCTGAGCTAGAGCCAGCTAATAGTCAAATAAATCTGCCTCCGCACATTGAGATACTGCCAATTAGTAGACTGATACAAAGATACGATTAACAATTCAGATTTAATCGGTTAACTAAGGTTTTAAATTAACGGCTTTCTATCGACAGATAACTCACTCAATGAATCAAAACAGCGGCCCTTTACTTCTAAGAGTTAATGAAAGTTATATTGTTTATGCGATTGATATTTTAGGTCAAAAAATCTCGATCAAACATTGATTAGTTATACCTTATTGATAACAACGCCTGGCGCGGTCAAGCCTTGGTTGGGTGACCGATACTGTTTGTAGCCAAAACATTTTCGAAAGTGCTTCAGAAGGCATGTTAAGCAGTTAGTACTGTTTGTTACCTCTGATAGCCGGCGTTAGGTCAAGTTACATTAGGTGAGTCATACGACGTCAAATTAAGTTTAGGAATAAAAGAGCAAATAACCAGCTCACTTCTGTCTTCAAATATCTTATGAAGCTTAATCTTACATAAGTATATCATCTACGCAGTGTATACGTTTGTCCCAAGACTATATACCTATCAAACAAAGCACTGTCACTACGATAAATGTGCATCTCCTGTAAACCGTCTTTATTACATAGACAAGACAGTAATGCTACATTGTATCGGTCTTTGTGAATTATAGTCAAAGGTGGTTTTGCTTTAGGGCCTAATGATCACTGACAGGCAGCGTCTGAGAACGCAAGCACTAAGAATGCCTTAGCGTAGCAATTATTTTTAGATGCAGCATTAAAATTGAAAGTAATAAACGAGCAATGCCCAGTGAACTGTGGAAAGTCTCACGTGGATGTATAATTTCATAGGCTATTAGATTGAACATTTGCAAAGTTGTTTGAAGCTATAGATTAACGAATTATAACTGTTTTTATTTATGTCTCTGATCTTCACATGAGTTTATTAAATAGTGAAGAGTGAATATCAGTATTCAATGGGTTAGCCATTCCGTAAATTGAAAGTGACAAGCTATAAAGAATTGAATGCACATAATACGTATATTTCATAGCAGAGGCTGGTAATATTAACACCTTTTAACTTGTAAATTTTAAACACTTCTTCCTTACTGTAGGAGACAATACGCCACACTATACAGTGTGGCGTTCTGTCACACTGTATAGACAACTAATATTCTTCGATACAATGTATATTTTGTTCACCAGCGTTCAGTAAACACCTACTACATGGTGAAGCTGCAAGTGAGGACCGAGAGCGTTTGCCTTCGGCCGTGGGCGTTCGAGAGGGTACCAGGGAAGGCTCTGCGAGGACTTGACAACACCATCATCTATACTTCTACCAAGGAAGCTTGTCTTGCCGCTTGTCTTAATGAGGTAAGGATCTTGAAACTTATTTTGCTTTACTTTACTTTTTTGTCATTATCTACTTGTATGTCACGGCAGTGTCTAATTAACAGCGCGATCATCTTACCTGCCAAATTTGGTTGGATTTTTTAGTCTCGGTAATACTTATTATAAATGTTTCAGGAAAATTAGGTAGGTATCTATGTAATGTACATACAATTTTAAAACTAGGCAAATGTCTTCTCTTTTTTCCGTTTTCTCATAATATGGGGTCGGCACAGCAAGTCGTCGTTTAAAAGAAGAATGAGATTAAATAAATATAAAATTAAATTCCAGTTAGGTATACATAATTAGGTTACAATTATATAAGATTGTGAATCACACAGTATTTTTGTAAGTATTTTAAATTTATATAAACTACCGTTCAGGTAAACTGGCTGAATGAAAACTGTAATTTTATTTATACTCTACTTATTTTACAAGTGGCTTTGTAATGAAATAATATATTTAAAATAACCAACAACATCATCACTAGAACAACAGACTTCATAATCGTACAAAGTTCATACTTGCGTAGCTTGTTTTTGCATAAAACAATTTTATTATATGAAATATGTTATGCATAAGTCCCACTACCGGAATGCTTAATTTCATCGCTAATTAATGTGCTTCTGTGTCCAAGTCGTAAAATAAGATAATTATTTGCAAATTTAGGATTTTATAATCTTAAAAATTTTGATAAATGTTTCTTGATCAGAAAAAATAAACGAATTTTATAGTTACCTTTTCGATACTTAGATTTTAATTAGATTACATGATACGTGTACCTACCTACAATTTCCTATAAAAATAAACCACCTACTTAACTTACTTCTATATATGAATACCAATTCTTTTCACATGCCGCTGGCAGTTACGCCGTCTTCTGCTGAAGAGTTACCCAGTAGCTTCTATAGGTGTTAGAGGAGGCAACAGTTCTTGCCTATCAAACTAATAAATCTTGTACACACCCGGTGCGTGTAATTCGACTCCATTATTCAATTGATGATAGAATAAATTTGCGTAATCAAACAGTAAGATCTGATAAGGGTAATGAGTCGGCAAATGGGTGTAGTGTTTCATTGGTCAGTTTATTTTTATTACTTGCGGTTTTATAGAGATAAATGCAATGGAAGATGGTACGATATCCCTACCTACATCATTTAGATTCAGTATGCAACTATAAGAATAGGTAGGTACCTATCTATTACGGTTTTATCGTGTGAACATCGACGATGCAGTGGTAGCCTTGACGTAGCAAAATATAGTAACTTTTGGATAGTTTTGAAATAGGACAACAACCGATAAAAAATAATCAACGATAAAGGGTAAATTTAATTATTATTTAAGTAAAGTTTTGACAATTAAGGTACATATAATAGGTAGGTAGGTACGTCTTTGATAATGGTATTGGTCATATTATAACTACAGACTCCTTAGGTAAAGTTACCTCACATATTTTATAATATTTAGGTAAATATAATTGAGTTTAGAATCCCCCAAAATGTTAAAGGAAAAATGTAAGTTGTCATTTAGGTAAACAAGGTAAGTAAGTACTAAAGCTTTATAAAAAACTGTTATTTTCACGTTGTAATAAGTGGACATGGTGGTTTAGAACAATTTTAGAACCCCGTAAGCATGATACCGGCGCAACGTTGCCAATGCAATTCACCGTTTATCTATTCAATTTATATTTTATGGATTCGCCCTAGATGTGTTGGTTGGGTGAACGAAATGATGGGGGCGTCTTTATTGTAAATACAATGTTCATAAAATAGCATTTGTTTTCAATTTCTTTTTAATAAATAACTGTAGTTAGTAGCTATGGTAAATATGTCGCGATCCCCTATGTCATGATTAAATGAAACTTTCGAGTTGAAATGAAACATTAGGTTTGGCATAAAAACCTAACAGAAGTAAAGTACTTACACTCTTATTCACCTACAGCTAAATGCACCTTTACGAATATGTATAATAAATATTAATTAATAATGTATAAGTAATGTCTATTTGTCTAATTTCACAATAAACATTTCAAGAAGCAATCACCGACCGGGCAACCCATAAATTACAAAAAGTTGTTTGAGTAATAAAATTATAACATTTATTGTACATTTTATTGCATTTAATATGCCATTTATTGCTTCAAGTCGATTACTAAAGGGTTTCTAAACTTATTTTTAGAGATAGATATAGAATATCTGATACATTATATATATTATACGGCATCTATATAGTCTAGTTGCAGTAGTCTAGAAGCTACTTATAAATTAACGTTAAATATGTTAGTTAAGGTAAAACGTTTTAGCTTTTAGAGTTTGACTCCTAAACATGATCAAAGTAGAGTGATGCTCTACTTTCAAGAGGATCTCAATATAAAGAAATCCGTTGAGTGGTTTGGAAGGTACGAGGGAATAAAGAATATTACAAACGTACGATAGGCGGAAGGATAGGAAAAACATAACCCTTTCCTTGCAGCCGGGTAAAAACATAACTCGAACAAGTTACAGAATTTTTCTTGCAGGCAAAACATTAAAAAATAATTACCTTACATTTTTAATTCTAAAGTGAAAAGTATACCTAGTATACGTACCTGTTAGCCAATGACACAGAGTAGGCATAAAATCAAATGTCTACTATTATGCTATTCGTTCCCGAAGCTAATTCTAGGGCTCCAGTAAAATGATCAGTTGTTTTACAACATTTTTCAATTTGTAACTTCCTCTAGTGTTAGAGTGGTGTTCATACACCGTGAAATGTCTCTAACATGGATAATATCATCAACTACACGAGTATCGAGTATTATCTTTTGTAGAATATTTTATTTTAACTTAGTTATTAGTAATGTAGAGTGGGCTACAATTGTCACGTTATGATTTTTAATTCTTCTGCTGAATGGTTATCTATTCTGTAAAAGTCTTAAAATGAATTTTAACTATTTGGTAGGTATCTCCTCTCCTACCCGACTAAAATAGTCCAAAATATCCGGGAACTCACAGCATTCTGTCTGGCGTGGATATTTAAGTGATGCCAATCTTTAGTTTCATTGTATTTGGATTTTGAAACTTGTAAAAAATTTATGAAAACATTTCAAGTGAAATCTAGTTCATTTAATAAGCAGTTTTCTTAACAAATCGAAACTTAATCATTTTCTCAATAAATTACTTTTCCATAATTATACGATTTGACTTATGTAGGCACTTAACTAATAGTTATTTTGTTCTTTTAGAAAAAGTTCCCATGTCGTTCTGCGGAGTACGAGTATGGCAGCATGAAATGTGCCCTCAGCGACTCAGACAGACGCACCGCCCAACACTTCGTACAGTTAGTCGATACTCCTGGAACTGACTACTTTGAGGTAAGTAACCAGCAACAAAGCACGAACTTTGGCGCATCATTGGTCATTAAGGTTGTGACTTCTGAGTACGAGGAGTCCCCGAATTCGAAGCAACAACTATCGAGAGTGGGCCAGCGATACAGGTTGGTTAACTAAAGCTGGCAAGATCACAGTACTCACGTCAAATAGCTTTAACTATGCAGGCGTGCATGATGCAGTGCGACTCGTTACGCCCGCGCGGTTATTCAGATACTATTATTATTAAATCGTATGGCAACTTACAGTCGATCTTTACAGAGCTAAATTTGAGTACCTACCTATCCTTGTCGAAAGAGGAAGGCGGTAGCCTAGTTTATCTGATAGTTGTTCGCCTCAGCGTTGGGTACCGTAGATCGACTGGAATGCTGTGAGCGTTATAGCAGCCAAAGGTTGTTGTTCGCTTAGCCCCATCCTGGCGACACGTGCAGGAACGCGAATTAAATCATCTACACAACCGCAACGTCTCTTACGACTAATGCGTGTTTCTGCCAACTTTAGTTAACCAACCTTTGGTCGATGAGAGTTATACCTCATGGAGGTATTCTCCAAAATCTATGGTACTTCCTATAGTGTGCTTAAACAGAAATCACACGGGTATTATAGCATGCCTTTTGATTCCAAATGCGAGGTCTAACGACTAAAAGAAAGTGCTAATCATTTCCTATTAGGTCCCAGCACTTATTACCTCAACTTAGAACCTATTCAAATACCTAAGTAACAAGACAATATTCAGAACCAGCCACTTCGGGATAACAATCTTGACGCCGCTCTTGAACTACGGTTTCGCGGAAAACAATCCCAACCTATTGCGGAGAGTTGGAACTCTCGTGTAAATAAACAAGCAGCCTGTTAGTGTTATTACACTTATTACTGTAGTTTCGTGTTATTTTATGGGACTTTGTATCTGTGTGGTCTTAGAATCTGTGCCTGAAGGCGGCTCAGGCGTGCAAGGGGCAGAGAGTGTTCACCGCGCCTAGAGTCGGCGTCGCGGAAGATAAGGTGGCACAATACGCTGGTCTACACTACTACACTGACAAGGAACTACAGGTACCGTATTATAATATTCACGAGAATAGACTAGCCCTAATGCCTTGTCCTAGATCGCAAGTCCGTTATCGTGGTAGAAATGAGCCGATTCTGCTTACTAAAATATTGTGTTGGTCGTTTTAGTAAGCATCTAGTTGTGGTTTTAAGTGATAATCTAATGCTGTGATCGAAATGATGAAGCAATATCTATTGATAATTTAAAGCTAAATAATTTACAGGAGAGTAAAATTATTATAATATTGCTTAGGTAGATGCTCAGAATAAATTAGGAAATATTGGCGAATGAACTAGCGATCGATTATTTTTCGAAAAGGTTTTAAAATTTCGCCGTTCGAAATTTAAAATTTGTTTGAAATCGCAGTTGGGAATTATCAATCACTAGCAGATTCCCGCTGTTTCACCCGCGTAAGTCCCGATCCCGTGGGAATATCGGGATCAAAAGTAGCCTATGTTACTCAGGGTGAATGTAACTTTCTAACGGAGAAAGAATTTTTGAAATCGGTCGAGTAGTTTCGGAGATTACCCCCAATATACATACATACATACATACATGTTACCAACGTTACCTCTTTTAAATATTATAGCTGCGTCCCGCGGTTTCACCCGCGTAGTCCCGATCCCGTAGGAATATCGGGATCAAAAGTAGCCTTTGTTACTCAGGGTGAATGTAGCTTTCTAATGGTGAAAGAATTTTTGAAATCAGTCCAGTAATTTCGGAGATTACCCCCAACATACATACATACATACATGTTACCAACGTTACCTCTTTATAATATTAGTATAGATATAGATAGATAGATGGATAATAAGTAAGTATAGATTTGTTCATACATTTTTCTACTGTTTTGAGGATTGACAGTCCTGAAGAAGAGAGGTAAAGGTAGAGAGGTGTCTCTTCATTTCACATACACCACGCGATTAAAAAACCGAAAGTTGAGTTTAATTTTAATCAATCTTTCGTTCAAAAAAAGCTAGTGGGCCTCTAGAAATGTACTTATGTACGAAATTCTTCGTACTAAGCTACCGAGCTATAATAGAAACAATAACTCTAAAAATCCTATTCCCTATAAATAACACAGCACCATTAATTATCGACTATGAAAACTGTAGAATATTAAATAGAGAATGTTGATATGAAAAATACGAGGGGATATGACTTGTTATTAAAGTTACGACTTCCATAAGAAAAGTTTTAGTATGCAGTTAATTACAGTGTGTCAGTGTCAGGGCTGAGATTCAATTTAAATAAAATAAATATTGCACGACATTACACACAGCGCAATCTAGCCCCAAACTAAGCGTTAGGCTTGTACTATGGGTACTAGACAACGGATATACTACATTTAATAAATAAATAAATAAATATTGCACGACATTACACACAGCGCAATCTAGCCCCAAACTATGCACTGGGCTTGTAATATGGGTACTAGACAACGGATATACTACATTTAATACTTTTTTTTTTGTAAATACATACAAATGATACATACGAAACACCCAGACCGGAAACAAATATATATTTCTAAGCATAAATACTGCACCCGGCGGGAATCGAACCCGCAACCTTCTGCATTGCAGTCGGCCCTTCCGTTAATTTATTTTAATAATGATAGATAATAGTGAAGGTGTTGACAGAGATCAAATTAATATAAGCTAGAGTCTATTTATATTAAGCACTGTTAATGTAAGTCTACTTAGTGGGAGGTATTGTGGTTTTGATCTGAAGATCTTGGGTTCGAATCCCATTAACTAAGTTAAACCATTTCTAAAAAAAATATTATCTGTAAATAAAAAATGTTACTTTACTTATAATTATAATCTAAGTACGCGGTGGAGAAAACTGTAGCGACTTAACTTTTTTAAACTTCACCTTTTGGTTTTTGTTCAGTAATAATGATTTTTTTTACTAAACTTCCTAAAACGAAATTGATGCTTGGTGTCCATTTCATAGTTTGCAAGTAAAATTGTTATTATTGAAAAGGGCCTCTACGTGTTGGATTCAGCTCCACGCACGCCTTTCAAACGTCCGGGCTCCATATACCAGCCCCGTAATACCAGCCTAAATAGCAGTCAATAAAATATTACTTATATATTTAAAAAACCTATACCTAAGTGCGGTATTTACATTGAGGGCAAATTAAAGGTGTCGCCTTGCCGGTTTATCTCCACGCGACTGTAGTTTTATCTATTCGATCCTAGGTTTTATTTTAGCGAAAAGGCTAGAATGTAGTAGTTTATCGCGTTAATTAACAAAATAGGTCGAACCGCTAGCCTTACTACGCCTCTCTGCTTAATTGCAGTGAAGGCAAAGGTTTAAATCGTGATGATAAATAGACATTCTTTGTATTTACGAGTAGGAACCTATTAAGTAATTTAACCGAACTGGAACTGAAGTAGCTTTTGTTTCCAGCTTCTTGTAATTCATTTTACGCTATGAATCACAGATCCATTCATAGGGAGTTATTTATTATCCATCTAAAAGTTTATTTTCAGAAAATGAGTCGGAAAGCAATCTAAAAACAATAAAATCGTAATAACGTGGGGGCTGTAGTAAAGTGGTGACTACCTAGTACCATACATTAAGGAATAGTATACTTACCTACTTGAGGTGGTAGCAAGGAACTTGCAAGCCTTATTAATAAACGTGGAGTAGGGTCGGAGAAGGAATAACATGCTTTGTCTTTTTCCGTGACAAGAGCTTTCAAAGTTGACAGACAGAGACAAAACGTAGTAAACCTCCTCCAACGTTATTCCACTTTTATTAAGAGGAGTATATACGCCAACGACCTTGAAATTGAAAATCCCTGTCGGGCTCATCGAAAATGGTTGATTATTTCATGACGGAATGTCGTAGAACTTTTTTTTGTGCACAGATTCTAGGTGACATTGTTTCCTACATTTTGGTGTAGTTTTAAGACAAGAACCTCCTATTGGTGCAAAGCCTATCCAAATTTTAGACAAAAAAATGTCTGATTTGGCTAAAATGTCGATAGGCTTCAATACGTTTCGACATATTTGTATGGAAACTGCACTAAAATATTGGAAACAATGTCGCCTACAATCTGTACACAAAAAAAAGTTCTACGACATTCCGTCATGAAATAATCAACAATTTTCGATGCGCCCGACATGGATTTTCAGTTTTTCAGAATAAGGCCCTTAATAAGGCTAGAGTCTTGCCCAGAAATATACTAACCTCATAGATGGAGTGTGCCATTTTTCCAGTTATATGAAACTAGCTTAGAATAAACTTAGAATTGCAAGCAAAGCGTTGAAATTCATTTGATTATAAAGAGGAAACGCTACCTATTATTGACCTAAACATAACTTACAAATACTATACAGGCTAGATGCGCCTCTTTAAAGCTTTTAAAACGAATAATAATTTTAATGACATTTATAGACATTAATTAAAATAACAATAATTTCAAAATTAACAAAAAAAAATTTTGCGAGATTTTAATAAAAGAATCTACGCTTAATGCGGGTAGAAATAAATAAATTGGATACTCTCTGGATAAAGAAATTAGTGCAAAAACCTATGTTTAAACGCTATAAAACCTATATCTGCCATGACCATGTTTTTTTTATTATTTTTTAATTAAAATAGCAATGAAATTTAGAAAAAAAATTAAAGCATATCATGGGTGATATAGGTTGTATGGCACAAACATATTTTCTCTATTGACTTTATACAGGGAGGAAACAGTCGACAACATTTGTAAAGTTTGTACGGAAAAAAGACGAGGTCTTTCCCCTTAATGCGGGCTCTGCCAACGAATATGAATCGGGTATATTTACGACTGAGGCTAAGCTTATCGATGCATTAACAAAGTTCTCATTTACCAGGTGACATCAGAAGCCGCCTGCCGACTAGCATGCGACATAGAATCGGAGTTCCTTTGCCGTTCGTTCCTCTACCTGGGACCTCCGCACTCTTCCACGTACAACTGCAGACTGTACCATCTCGACCACCACACCTTGCCCGATGGACCCTCGGCCTATTTGAACGCGGACCGGCCTCTCATCGACGACGGCGAACCTATAGGGAAATACTTTGAAAACTTCTGTGAAAGTGAGTACTTTAGACCTAGACTCCTTTAACGAAATGTGTTAAAAGGGCATTGTTCACTTTCTTATGGAAAATTTATCCTCGGCGAACAAAGATGAGTCGTGTATTTTACAAAGTAAGGCATCTCTATCGGATAGTAGCGTATCGGATAGTGTGAAAACAACTTATAATATAGTCAGTAAACAACATTTATGTAAGTTGTTAACAAAGTACAATGCAATATATATTTTATTGATCGATTCCAGAAATATAAATGTTTTGTGAAGTTTAAATTTAGAATATGGGTAACATTGAATGGATTGTCTTGTTTTAAATTACATTTTAGTTCAAACAAAAAGCACTTTCGCTGAAGTTTAAGATGTTTCGTAGCGCGAAGATAGTTCGCTGCCTTCACGGCGCCTTGTAAGAAAAGGACACTAAGTTTTTGTCAATTGGTTAGTTAATTTATTCTGGACCGTTATCTCATAGCTCTGCTATGTACTGGTTTTACACAAATAAAAGAGTCGTCTCCATAGGTAGATACTACTAAAAACTAATTTACCTCTCACAATCCGAACCAAATTCAATTAAGTTATTGAAAGGCTAGGTACTCGTACTTCGTACATAAATAGAGCGAAGCTAATTGAGAAAAGCAATAAGTCGACTTCAACATTTATCATTCATGTCATAAAACGCCGCGAACATTTTTAATGTAAAAACAAAAACTTCATCAACATTTTTATTATATTATTTTACGTCATTACTCCCATGTCGCTTTTTCTGTAATGGGAAAGTAATATACGGTCTAAATTAAAATCTTGAATATAATAACTTTATAGTTGAGAGTATTGCAAATAAGAGAAGCACATGCTTTGACTTTTTTAATTAAAAATGGTATCCTTATAAGACCACACAGAGGCTTTATTCACACAGGCCCCCAATCTGGGTCTCGCGGTTTCATCCGCGTAAGTTCCGATCCCGTGGAAATTTCGAGAAACCTTTTATAATCGGATGCCTACATCATATAAAGAACACACTCTCTGAATTTCAGCTTTCTACTAACGGCGATTTAGGCTGTGAGTTGATCCCTCAGTCAGTCAGGCAAAGCATTTTATAGACAGAGTTAAAATCACATTGATACAATTATTGTTTTAGCTACAGCCTGAATTAAAATCATCAAACCCAGCCTTAAAATCATCACAAACTTCTATTCAAACTCTTCAATCTCTTTAAACTCTTACAGGGTTAGACTCACCTTAGTATATAGCAATTGTATAATATCTGTTTTGTACTGTACCTATTTTACTTCTGTACTGAATAAATAAAATAAACAAACCTCTATTTGTAAGAAAGTATTAATTAGATCATCAATAAGATTTTTACGCAGGATGATGCTAGCGAAAACAAGACAAAACATTAATTAAACGATTGACTGCTAATTAACATCTATAGATAAAGGCGGAATGTTATAAATTCGCAATAGAACATAAAAACGGAAATTAATTGCCAAGTTATTTAAATATGACCTTCAAAACTTTCATTTGATGTTGAATTTATGAGCAGCCTGTCAATGTGGAACGCGACCGGAAATCTTGTTAGTCAAGACACATCCTCTCTCTAGGAGGATGCCAGTGCAAGTGAGGAAGTCATAATTTATATCAATTTAATTACCGACATCTCATACATATTTGCACCATATAATTCTCGCTTTAAGTTGCTTCTAATTGTAGGTTGTTTTGGTTATTTCTTTTGCAATATATTTTATCCCATCTATGAAATAAACATGTAAAATGATATTTTTTTTAATCTTACATGTATGTACCTAGGTTTTATTTATAGAACAGTCGCTTCTCACGCCTCTCTTCTCATTTTTCTCATATTTTTTTGTATGATTGTTCATTATTCGTCTTCTCGTGCTTCTAAAGAATTTGTCATATTTTGGTTGTAGTAATTTTATTTTGATAATTTTGGGTACCTACCTATACAATATATATATATATATATATATATATTTACATCACGATACCGATCTTACGTCCTTTCATTTCGCATTATTGTGACGTCCACCACTTGCAGTTCATTTTCGTCAATTATTGCGGCGAATATACGTCAATTAAGCGATGTGAAAAATCGAGACCTACTTTGTTTTTTTAAATTCTACCCTATTTTGATATACAAATATTCGTATATTGCCAGACAGAGGGAAACCAATAAGGACTCCTATCCTTATCACCACTTATATGAACTCCCGTGATATATTTAAGTTTTATTTTATTCTTCTTCCTATTGCAATTCCTCTAAATAGTGCGACGTTGCCGCTTTTATACATCATTCATTAGGTACAGATGTTTCGTTTGTAGGTATTGGATAGATGAGAATTTCCTAAAATCTAAAACTTGATAAATTCTTTGCCCAACCGACTTGACTCATTAGTAATGACAATTATCCATTATGGTAATGGCTAATAGTAAATACTTATGATGTAAATGAAACAAATATTGAGATCAAACTAGTATTTATTAATCATCTTCTTTGAATTATTAATTCTATGTCACATACCTATACCTAATTATTTAAAAAAACGCAAGAAACAATTTGGTAGGGTCTTGAAATAACACTTAGGTAAGTGAGTACGCGGGTTACGTTTTCCCATACGACCGTATTTACACTGGATAATGCTTCTAGACCAATATTTTTTTGTAATGTAATCTGTAGCTTTAGAAGACCTAGGTTACCTAGCAAAAATTATTGCTCTAGAGGCATTATCCAGTGAGGAAAAACAGGAATACGTTTGTATGGGAAACCCTAACCCGCGTTTGCTCTTAAGTAACAATTTAAAGATAACATTTAGTCCCAAACAATCATTTAAAAACAAATCTATAAATATGGACGTCAAATAATATTCAGCATGAATGTTGTAGGATATTTTTGCGTCCATATATTATTTGCACTTCCTAAGAATACTAATTTAAGGTTGGAACGCAAGGAACAATTTGGTAGGATCTTGAAATAACATTTATGTAGGTAAAAATTAAAAGATAAAATTTAGTCACCAAACAATCATTCAACAACAAATTTATAAATATGGACGTCAAATATTATTCAGTACGAATGTTGTAGGATATTTTTGCGTCCATATATTATTTGCACTTCCTAAGAATACTAATTTAAGGTTGGAACGCAAGGAACAATTTGGTAGGATCTTGAAATAACATTTATGTAGGTAACAATTTAAAGATAAAATTTAGTCACCAAACAATCATTCAACAACAAATTTATAAATATGGACGTCAAATATTATTCAGTACGAATGTTGTAGGATATTTTTGCGTCCATATATTACTTACACTTTCTAAGGATACGAAATTAAGTTTGGAACGTAAGGAACAATTTGGTAGGATCTTAATATATGACACTTAACTAACAATTTAACGATAAAATCTAGTCTCAAATAATCATTTAAAAACAAATTTATAAATATGGACGTCAAATATTATTCAGAACAAATTTTGTGGGATATTCTTGCGTCCATATATAATTTACACTTTCTAAGGAAACTAAAACAAGTTTAAAAGTAATATCACCGGCAATATAAAGAAGAGTAAATAGACAACATAATATCAATTAAATAACAGTTAAATAAATTCTAAAACAAATGTTATACGTCTAATAAGTCTTTAAGTACTTACTTTAATATTTGGACGTCAAATAGGTAATACTATAGGAACACCACATCACGCAAGATGTGAATATTTTTGGTAATTTAGCTTTCACAATCTTAAAAATATAATAGATATATTTCAGTGAACTACCAAACAAATACCTAACATTTAACAAATAAACCTTTCACAAAAAAGTGCACAGGACCATAATACTTCAAAGATTAAGTACAATAGTAGCACTCGTCTTTAGGATAATGATCATATATAGTAAACTCGCAATTAGAGCACCAAAATTCAACACGATCAAGAAAATTAATTATATTTTCAGAAACATTCATGTCAACAACAATATGCCACGGTCTATTGTACAAATTTACAACTGCGTGGCAATGAGAGCAAAACCATCTTATAATAAAATGAGTTTCTTTCCAAGGCCATATTAGGTCATTGGTCAAAATACAATAAAACAAATCTTTGTTTAAAAATCTGTCAATATCAACAATAGACTCCATTTTCCGGTATAAATCTCAACAAGTAAGGAACGTATACTCAAACAGAAATACTTCTGAGGTTCTTAAAAATCAACAAGGTTGTGTTCTTCTAGACTGTTGAACAATAAATGTTCAATTATCGTAACGTGTGATCTTATGATTTTTGTCGATAATCTGACGTCCATATTAAGTATAGATTTACATAATAATTAAGAAAGTAACTAAGTATAATAAAAATTAAGGACGTCAGATGTAACTAAGTATGAACGTTTTAGGACATTTGGACGTCCATACCTATACCTACTTATTTGAAAGTGTAAGAATATTTAAATAGAATTAAAAAAAATCAAGTGCAATAAATAGTCTAGTAGACAATCAACATTAACATTGGAGGTCAGATATCGAAGATTATCAATATATGGACGTCTAATCACACTTAATGTGAATGTTTTAGGGTATTCTCGCGTCCATATATGGGGTGTATATTATTATGTAATTATGCGGACGTAACATTGGGTACGTTTTTCGATTCCTATAAGTAAAATTAGTTATTATTCGATGGGTAATTATTGTTGACTGTTTTTGAACTTACATTATTTTGGCATAATTTAAAGACTCTGTCGTTATATTAGTAACTAAGTTCAGGTTAATAAATCAAAAAGGATCGTTTTTTTTTGTTTTTAAAGATTTATAAAGAAGTTAAAATATTTGAGTCGAGAATGCACATTTAACTATCCGTATGTACATACTGTAAGCAAAACGATCCGTTTAGTTATGATTATGACCTAATGAGTAAGAAAATACAGTTTAAAAACGAAAAATGTAAACACCAACCATAAAATTAATAATATAAATCTCAACAAGTATATAACGCAATACTATGAAATAATATTGCAATTCAAATTCAAATTTTGAAGCAAACGTCATCGTCAGACAGACAGAAAGCCGGATTGTAAGAGCCACATTTCATAGTTCTACGGCAACGGGAAGTATTAATTTAACATCTATCTAATGCTACTTGATCTCTGAATCGTATGTACCCACATACAATTCAGAGATCAAGTAGCATTGGATAGTTGTTAATACTGGTCGTGTAAGGAATCCTCCTTGCACGAGTCCCATTCGCACTAGGTGATAGTATCAAATTAAAAACAATTTATTAAGGTGGTTCGTCTCAGTTGCTGTCAAAAGTGTTAAGTTTTTTAGTTTTTCGTGAAAATAATCGAGTTTGAATGAAACAGAAACTTACTGTTATTTTGTAATTCGCGCACATAGAATTTCATTTCCCAACTATCAAACACAAAAGTAGTCGTTAGATCTATCCCTAAATCACACATTTGTGTATTTTTTAAATTATTGCTAAATTGACAAACATGTGAATTAGGGATAGGATTTTGTATTTGATAGTTGGAAAATTAAATTCTATTTGCGCGAAAAACAAAACAATAGTAAGTTTTCGTTTCTAACTCGATTATTTTCATGAAAAACTAAAAAGATTGACATTTTTGACAGCAACCGAGACGAACCACCTGGTGGTTACACACCGCGCACATAGAAGTTAATTTCCCAACTATCAAACACAAAATTAGACATTAAAACTATCCCTGATTCATATATTTGTCGATTTTGCAATAATTTAAAAAATACACAAATATGACGTGATGTATAGATAGTTTTAATGTCTAATTTTGTGTTTGATAGTTGGGAAATTACCTTCTATGTGCGCGAATAACAAAACAATAGTAAGTTTTAGTTTCTAATTCGATTATTTTCACGAAAAACTAAAAAAAAGGACATTTTTGACAGCAACCGAGACGAACCATCTTAATGTCAAATAATGTAAGAAAAACAGAACGAAAGTAAAAGAGAGATACAATTTTGATTACCGCCATTACAAAAGCCTACCACACCAGAAAACTGTAGTAATCCGTTAGAGGATACCTGGACACGCTTATTTGTTTTTAGTTATTTTTTAGTATAGATATTTTGGATGAAGACTTTGATTTTTAACCAATCTTTATTGTGGAGAACGTCAGGATGTTGACTTCGAAGTTCTTCGCACTCATGACGTTTTGGTGGTTGTTTATTTTTTATATGTTTACTAAAATACTTTTGAACAATATTTTTCTGTTGTGTGGTCCAAGGAACAAGGTTTCGTTTTTTCTTTGTTTTAGTATCTGTAACATTAGTAACATCGCCAAGTGTTTTAAAATTTAGAGGAATAACAGGGTTGACGTCTGTAAAGTCTATTTCGTTTGGTTTTTCAGTTGGTATAGCAGCATCATATTCCGTTATATCATCATTGTCATTATTATCGTCGTTCTCTGCATTTTGTAACAAATCTTGTTCCATATCTAAATTAATGTCATCCAAACTTTTACCTTTATAAGTATCTGCATTGCCACTCTCCATGAGCAGTAATAGTTTTGATAGTTTGGCTGTCTGATATACATCATCCGGTAATCTATAGTTTTGTCGATGTACAGCCTGTGTGTGCCCCATAAAATTAGCAAGTTGTTCAATATCTGAATCTTTAAGGTTAAACATCTGGGTTAATGTTGCCAAATGTTTGCGTAGCTTTGTCGTAGTAATAGCTGTAGGATTTTGAGCTCCACTTGCACTAGCGTACTTTTTTAATACCTTATAGCCACATAATGTACTTTCCGAGCCAGGTTTTGCAAATAAAAAGTCGTTTTTATCACTTACATAATTACGTCTCACAGAGATAAGCAAATCGATATCCTTTTGGACTTCGTCAGTCAACAGAACAGGTACACCTCGGCCTCTTTTACCCCTTATGACAATACGTTTAAAACTTTTTATCAACATTTGCTCCGCACTTGAAATTGCTCGGTCGAATTCTTCATAGGCACTACTATTGTTATTAGATTCTTTGTAGGTGCTGAGTGGAAGTCTTTGCAGTTCACCAGGTCGGCGTCTGTTCAGAAGAAGAACGCGGCAGTAAATTGTCTCCGCCAGTGTGTTGTACGCTTCAATATTACTCTTTTCAGATTTTGAAAGCTCAGAAACCGCGGCCTTAGATTTTTCACAAAGATAATTTTTGAGAAGTTTGAGGTCCTTCGCAAGGGGAACTATGGTTATTTTGTTCCACTTTTTTATGTTTAAATCATTACACGCTTGACTCGAAACATCAAACTTCCAGTTAGCCTCGATTAGATGAATAAGCGTCTTTAGATCGGCCTCTATTGTAGCAGTTTGGACGCTGCTGCCAGATTTTAACGTAGTCATTATTGCGATGTTGCAACATTGTTTTAGGCTTGTGCTAATGTTCATTGCATAGGTAGGAGCACCATATCGATCTGTTTTGTCATCGTAACTAGAGACTTTTTTGGTGGCAGTTATTATTAAATCATAGTTTTGAGGCTTTAAGCAATCCATCAAATTTGTAAAGGATGGATTAAGTTTTTTCAGTTCTAGTACCAGTTTAGACAATTCTCTCATTTTTCGCGATGTCACGTTAATAAAATGTTTTTCACGATGTATCCTTAAATATTGAGCTCCGAAGGCACAGATCAACGTGTCTTTTTTTGCTTCTAGCGATATTTTATCTGGTCTCATTTTAGGAAATACTTCATCTTTAAGTTTTTTGTCAATGTTTAGGTTACGCAGCATAAAATTTTGGGACTGAACTTGAGTGTTAGAGGTTTCGGCTAACGGTTGACACGTCTTTTTATGTTTCCACAATTGTTTTCTGGAGTAGAACCCTAGACATTTTTCACATGGCAAATACTCGATGTATGGGTAAATATTACTTTTTTTCATAGGTTTAACGCAATTGACAACATTCTTAATATAGTTACCCTTTTTGCGTAAGTTTGTTATTAGATTTTTACGTGTACAACTTTTTTTAGGATATGAGATAATTTTTTGTACTTCAGGTTCCATAGTGTGATTTCGCATAATATGTCTGGCGAAATTGAGCACATCTTGCTCACAATAAAAGCAATAGTCCCTGGTTCTGAATCTTGACGATGTTGATGTTGTCGAATCCTAAAAAAAATATTGGAATACATTACAAAATAAACTTGCTTTATGAAATTGTTAACTTCTGAGGCTATCGTGACTTTTATTTTATTATCGTTATTGACTGAAAAATATTTATTCTCTCGATTTGTTAAGTAGGTAAGAAGTAGTATGTAGTGTAGACTAGTGTCAAGAAAATGAAAATTTAAATTTAAAACACAAAAAACACCACAACAATTTGGAAAATATCTCATACGACAGCTAATATAAAATTATGCTGATTAAAAAAAATACCTATCAAGTTGTAACGGGGATGTCCTTTTAAGCCGAAAGTAATTTGTTCTAGACGTCTAGGCGGACAACTTTTGTTCTACAACTTTTGGAAATTCGAACTTTTTTTGAAAATTTCGTGGTTATATTTCACAGAAAAAACAGCTATTTTCGAACATAAAGGCAATCAAAGTATTGATTGGAGTTGATCCAACTAAATGAAACGACGACTTAAGGTCGTTGACCATTAACTCTAAGAAACAGCTGTTTTTCATGTAAACTTTTAACTTAAAATTTTCTATAACTACTTCGAATTTCCAAAAGTTGTAGAACAAAAGTTGTTCGCCTAGACTTTTAGAATAACCCCGTTTCGGCTTAAAAGGACTTGCCCGTTACACCTTGTATATATAACTTTTAAGGCTTGGTGTTGTATAATGTGGTGCATTATACTCTGTGATTATACTTAAATAAAAAAATAAGATTAAATATTTGGGAATAATAATAGTAATTGGTCTTTTCATCTCATTTTAGATGATTTATACAGCGCAATCAACTTTTAATCCATGCCATTTTATGGCGCTGTAGTGCTCGGGACATTGTTAGGTAGAGTAGGCTTGCCCAGTACCTATACCATCCTCCCAGTCATGCCCAGAGGATGGTCAGATTATGTCTGGAGCTAACTAAGCCATAAGTTTCCTCACGATGTTTTCCTTCACCGTAAGAGCGATGTTTGCGAATAAGCCTTGATATATAAGTAAAAGTAAAGATTTTACTCACCTGGGGTATCTCTAAGCAGCGACGCCGACGCCCGGTGCTCGCTTGTTTATGTTTATGTAACGTTTCGTTAAATACCTCTTCCGTTTCTTCAGTGTTTATATTTGAATTTTCATTACTTTTCAATACTTCTTCTGTTTCTTCAGTGTTTTGATATGACTTTTTATCACTTTTCAATATTTCTTCTGTTTCTTCAGTGTAACTTGTGTCACTGGAGGAATGCTCAGCTGAAGGAATGAATATTGAATCTTTGTCGCTGTCGTCATACTCTGAGCTATTTGTCTCGCAAAAATTAGGAATGCAACTAGACGTGGGAGGTGTTATGTCTTGTATCTCAGGAAAAGTGGGTTGTTGACTTTGCTCGAAATTACTATTTGAATAATCAGAATTTTCGATAATTGAATTATAACTGTCATCAACGTTTGCGTTATTTCCGATAATGATATAGTTGGCAACATCTGGAAGTGGAAGACTAGATGTCGACATAGTCCCGATGTCAGTTATCGGCCTTTGGTCTGGCAAACATGTTTCGTTATAGTTCAGGTCCGAACAAATCCCTGCATGAGACAAGGGTTCAGTGTAATTTCTTGTGTCATCCATTAAAGTATTAATAAAGTCGTTATTTATGTTTGAACTGTTTGCGGTGTCTTCGTCTGAAGGCGGTATATATGTTTCATCTCTATTTTTCTCATTATAATGGTCAGAATTTTCGATAATTGAATTATAACTGTCATCAACTAGAACATTTGTATTTTCGATGATGGTATGGTTGGCAACATCAGGCAGTGGAGGACTAGATGTTGACAATGGCGTGGAATGTGTTATGTCTTGTATCTTAGGAAAAGTGGGTTGTTGACTTTGCTCAAAATTACTATTTGAATAATCAGAATTTTCGATAATTGAATTATAACTGTCATCAACGTTTGCGTTATTTCCGATGATGATACAGTTGGCAACATCTGGAAATGGAAGACTAGATGTTGACATTAAAGCATATTGCCGTGTCTCTATGTCAGTTATCGGTCCGTGGTCTGGTAAATATGTTTCATTATAGTTCAGGTCCGAACGAATATCTACATGTGACGAGTCATCTGTGTCATTCCTTGTATCATCCATTAGAGTATTTGTCAAGGCGTCATTTATATTTGAACTGTTTACGGAATAGTCGTCCTTAGATGGTATATATGTTTCATCCCCATGTTTCTCTTTATCAGTAACATTAAGTGAATCATCGATGCTAGTATTTACTGGTGCGTATGACTTGAGATTGTGCCTGGGTCTCTGTAAAAAACATTAATAGTAATCTCATACATTACTTCGTTGAATAAGACTATGACTTCGAGGACACAAGGAGCATTATAAGTCAGTTAAATGAATCAAATTTATGAGAAGCGGAATGTATAAAATTATACTTACAAATGATATCCTTCTTGGTTTCTCATCGTTTGTTTTTTTAGACTTAGTTTGTCTCGGAATTTCAGTATCTGAAATAATCTGGTACATTAGTCTGTAGGCTAATATAGATAAACACAGTTAAAAACAAAATTAGCAAATCGAGCTATGTCTACGATTTTTAGGACCCATAATGTATACTCAAATTTGCAACCCTTTGTAACCTGTGCTACCTGTGCCATCAAAGCTGTCGAAATCAATTTTATCAACTAAAGTCGAGATTTTTTTCACGTTACATCTGGTATCTTTGATCAAGCATCATATTCTCGACAAATTCACTCTTAGAAGTAAATTCATACGATAATTTGTCGAGAATGTCATGCGTTCCAACTTGCTCGAAGACACCAGACGCAATGAGGAAAATGAAAAAAAAAACAGTGCTACTTTAACAGTCGGGATCCATTATTGAAAAAGTTTATGATGGTCTAGACTCTATTTTAGACATTTACTGTTTTTTTTTAATACATTTATACCTAATTGGCTAGCATTTGACCTCATCTCACCTAATAGGAAGCGACGATGAGGTCGACGATGAAGCATGCTCACCTAGAAGGTACCTATTCACTCTAGACTTGAAGATTCCAAGGTTATAGCTTTGGGGAAACAGAGAAGCAGGTGGAGAGTTAAAATAGCTGTTCCGTGACTTGTTTTCTTTTTGTATTTATAATTTTTATTTATTTTTTTGGGTAGGCCGGTGTTTAACTACCTAAGAACTATTGAAAAAATGAGATAAGTCTAACGATATCTTGAATAAATAAAACCATGGCGTAGTTTGGAAGATACGAGGGAATCCTATTGATATTATGAAGCTGAAAGTTTGTGAGTATGTATATGTGTTTGTTACTCAATCACGTAAAAACAACTGAACCGATTGCGACGAAACTGGAAATATAGGTAGCTGACGATTTGGAAACTTGGACTAACACATAGGCCACTTTTTGTCCCGATATTTCAAAGAATATTACAAACATACAATGGCGTGAAAAACATAACCAGTTCCTTAGGTAAAACACAAGCTTGATTTTGACAGCTTTGATCGAGAACCATCGAAGTAACACAAGTCTGGTCTAATATATTAGTGTACTACTCTCATAATATAGATAATCTGCCCTCATAAAAACGATTGCTTATCAGTCGTTGCTTAGTTGCTGCTATTTCGTTCAGCTATAAAAAATATTAATAAAACACCTTAAAGACGACAAAACAACGAGAAACGATCATGGTAAGGAGGAGTATCATAATGTTTTGTCCCAGTACAAAAATTGGGTAACACTACTTTGTTTCGAAAGGTACAGTAAGACATCACAATTGGAGATACACCTTTAAGATCATAATTGTCTGTACGTATACTACATAGTTACCTACTTAATTTACTTGCTGCAATGAAAGAATGAGATCTATGTGTGGTATTGGGTAGTGTAGGTATGTGATAAAATTAAAACGGGTTTATGAGCTTTCACTTGTGTTGCCGACTGTACCTACCTAAAGAAATAGATTTTTTTTTGCCAATATACACTACTAATTCGTGAACCTGTAATAATAATAGCTAAGTATCTAGGGTATATACATGCATTAGTCTATCTTGGTACACCTAATAGGTATAGTTTATTCATACTATAGGTGTATTAGGTAATTAGGCAAAATCAATCCCTAATTCAAAGTCAAATAAAATTACAAGGATATTGTTGTCAATCTTATTGAGCATGACATAAAGGCGGTTTCAAGTTACTTAGTTAGGCTTGACGTCTATGAAGTACCATATTTATAGATAGTAGGTACTTAATATAAAAAAAGAATTACGAATTTTATATTGATACTTTTTTAACCAATCCACATAAAGTGTCAAATTCTTGGCTAGTTAGTTAGCACGTCAATAATTATTAACTGTGATCCTTAGAATTTCAAAATGTAAGTTTTGTACCTACTGGTCAAGTTTAAAGGTCCCTTCTACCTAGACGTTTTTCTTAAGTAGTTAGTAAATATGATAGTACTTAAATATGAGTTGCGTAGGTTCGGACTTACCATCGGCTCCTTGTATCAATTTCAATATCCTTGCACTTCGACGGGCGGCGCCAGCGGAGGACGTCATTTTCACATTTATGAACCATCCGAGCGCTCACGGCGTCCGAATATCACTGAGCGGAACTAACACTTTTATTTATTACATCAGAAAACAGGAATGTTTGTTTACTAACAAAATTAAATCATTTTGCACTAAACGGCAACGTCGCATTACTAAATTTCACGCGGAAGCCAAATACGGCCATGAATGAAAGAATTCCCAATTCGACGACAGCGTTATAAGTTTTGCAACGGAAACCATCGGAACTACGTAAAATTTAAACACAGATAGATTGAAAGAAAAATGACGTCCACTGTTTTTTTTTAAATTTGACTTTTCTAAGATCAGGGCAACAAGTCCTGAACATTGCCACTCGCCTCCTATTTGACGTCCGTATATTGGACGCCGTAAGCAGGTGGACGCCACATTATATGCAAAAATAGCCACATTGGACGCAAAATAGGTTATAGGATGCATATATATATATATATATATATATATATATTTACTTGTAATTTCATATATGTGATATGGTTCTTCATCGTCTTGTCTTGATTATTGAAGAATTTAATTAAACCCAAAGACTTCATGCCTTATTAGGTGAATTTTAATAAGGAAATTCTAGACAGCCCATACATGTATTCAGTTACGATACACGACTCAACATGTTGCTTAGAAATAAGGAAGTAAAGCGAGCTCGTGCATTATCGGTATTTATCTAATAGTAATATTTTCATAAGATAGAGCTTTAAATCTTCGAGAGCTTTAAGTTAGCCGCTTTAGCCAAGACGTGATTTATTGACTAATTCTATAAGCATTCTCTTTACATCTATAGATATATTATATTCAGAGGGGATATATTTTATGACGGCTACGTTGCACATCTCTTATTATAAGAGAAAACATGTCTTTATATTGCTTTTATAGCCTGTTCCATAATTCTAGTAGCTTATTTGAGTACTAAAAGAAAAAAAACCTATCCTGAGCTTTAATGCTTTTATGAACTTACAGCCAAAGTCGGTTATTTTCTTTCTGTTATTATGAGGAATATAACGACTTCATCACAATTGGTCTTGCTTACATGGTGTCATTGCATGCATAAAGATACATACCTATTGTTGACATTAATGCTTGGTATTATAAAATGAGTTTTAAGTGCCAGACCTGGATTTACTATGGCTAATTCGTGGTTTAAACCAGGTCTGGCCTTAAAACTCATTTTATAATAGCAAGGAATGTGTCTAAACCTAAATTTTATTAAAATATAATAAAATTCTTGTTACATCAAGTAGGGCTAAATTTCCCCTTAGCAAATGGGCATTCTCCTTTATAATCGCTAATGATGTGAAGCTTCGGTAATGATAATGACACGTTACAGCGACGCAGGAACAATTAGTTGCAACTAGTTGCTAGCACACGGTTACAACGTCCGTTCACCCTCGCTCGATAATTGCTGAGTGAAATGTAAATATAATTACAGTGTTAACAGCTTTATTTTATTTCAATCTCATGTAAATGTCAAATGAAATAAGTCTTTTTATAATAAGGAATATTTTTCTTATTTCAATTTGATTTAGGTTCTTAGAAATGCACTTAATTTACATCAATTAATAACTATCTATAAGAACGCTGAAACTACTACACAGATTTTGACAAAACTTTACGTAAAAGATTTAATGCATCATTAAATCTATTATCATTTAATTCTTTGTTGCTTTAAATATTTAATATGAAAGATTAACATTTTCCACAATTTTAAAAATTCATTTTATATTTGTATAAGTACAAAAATTAAAAACCGGCTAAGTGCGAGTCGGACTCGCGCACAAAGGGTTCCGTACCATCCTTAACTCTAAATTGAACAGTGGACCAACCAATCCCTGAACGCAACGCGAACGGTAAAATAAAATTTACTATAGCAGTGGCGCTAGTCTACCACTCCATCACTAGATGGCGCCAGTAGTAAAAATACATCGCGGTATTGTTGCGTTTATATGTTAAAAAGTCCTGTTTTTACTCTTTGGGTACGGCACCTTAAAAATGTAGGTACGTATATTAAAAATATGGCCGACACGTTAGCCTAAGCCCTAAAGCTGGCAACACTAAATATTACCACCATTGTTATACCTTCGCATTCTAATCGTAATGCGTCTATTGTGCTGTCACAAACGTCGTCATAAAATACATTGAACCTGCTAATATCCAATTATCCTTTCTATCTATAAAACAGGATGCCGTCGATATTGCACGTAGTTCCTAGGAGGATTTATTGGCATAATCCCCACTAAAAGGTCCAACAGAATAAACGTGATTTTGAACGTTTTTTTTCTATTTTTAAGGAAAAAGAAATTGAATTCGACAGTTTCTCCGAACACTTTATTAATTAACCTGAGTTTAAAGTGTTTCTTATTACAATTTGCTGTAATGTGTGTTTTTGGTTTAATAAAGCGATAATCTATGTATCCAAGATGTTAGTAGGGATCATGCCAAAAAACGTTTCTAGTGATTGGCATAATGCCCACTGATGGCAATGGCAGAAAGTGGGGATTATGACAATTACCATATTTTATTGAAATGATCCCAACCAACCAACATTATCAAGGTAAGTGGGTATTATGCCAATTTGTGTTTTGAAAATTGGCACAATCCCCACTGATGAGGACCTTTTAGTGGGGATTATGCCAATAAACCCCTAGGAGCTTCGTACCTAGATATGTCAAAGCATTTTTTATGGCCAGCCTTTCTTTACAACGTGAGTTAAATTGGATAGGATAGGAATGGTAATCTAGAAATGAAATGGTTTAGCAATAACAATGAGTAAGTGTGGGCGTAATTGCTGGGTAGTGCTCGTGATTTTAGTCAGGTAGATGTATGTACCTATTTGTTTTACGAGGCGCCAGCGCAGCGCCACACGCATCCTTAAATTATACAGAACATATTAATATTCTTCCACAAATGGTGCATAGACCTAGGAATATGTTAATATTTAATGTCTTTTAAGGAATATGTTTTGTATGTGGCATATAATCAGGTAACGTAAAATATGCTTTAAGCTCGAATTTAATCGGTATCAGCGTTTGATTACTATAATTCAGAACTTTATGGAATATAAAACATTTAAGACGACGTCCATCGTTCGTTAGTACCTACTGATAATAAAAGACGATGTGGTCTAAATTGTAGCAAAAATACTCGTAAAATATAGGGTGAACAGGGCCCGTATCCTACGATTAAAATGTATCAAGTAGCTATGCCACAGCTCTGTTATTTTTTTTTCGAAAACGGTTTAACTTATTTGTTCTTAAGTTTGTAAAGTTCGCTAAAGCTTTTGGACGTAGGCATTAGTGATTTCTTGCAAAATAAAAGAGATTAGGCTTTTTTGAGATAATTTAATTTTTAGAATAGGTACGTGCCTAGGTGACATGTGACTTATAAATATTATGCAGAAAACTGAATCCATTACCTTGCGGTGTGAATAAGTATCGGCGAAATGTACTCCAGGCACAGAATAAGGTGCGAGCGTATAATAAGCCTAAATAGGCGAAGTATTATAGAATAAAGCCATGAAACAGCCGGGTAGTTAATTTAATACCATTTAGCAAACTGTTTTACTGAGATGTCGACACAAGAGAGGCGTCACTTCACTAGATGTTGCATAAAATTGCTATTGCGATCTGTAGCACGCACAGTTATTACTTGCGATTTCTCTGTCTATGTTTACAATGCTAATTTAAGCGGTACTGTTAGATGAATGAGTTAAAAATGTTGATTAGAATGAATGAGCCTACTGAATTTATGCTTCATTAAGCATAAATTCAGTAGGCTGGATAGAAATATCAGAGGCCAGCCGCAGTGGAATGTTAACCTCAGCCACTGTATTGCATATTTTTATTTGAGTCTATAGATTTTTTCATTTAAAAGTGGTTTCTTAACCGCCCAGCTGTGATGGTCGTCGTAAGATCAATGCATGCAACAGTTTTTATATCGCGAGCGCAATCAGCGCTAACGCAGCGCGCGGTACAGTTATCCAATAGATGGCTTTACGCGTTTTTAGAACAGAAAATGCCATATTAGGTTTGATTCAGTAAATTCCTTATTAGTTCTACTGTAAAAACAGTTTGAAGTTAGCTATCCAGAATTGGCTAAGTAATTTACCATAGCGTACAGACTGCAATACAGGTTAAGACATAAATCTATTAATCTTACAAGTGAATTACAGTTTCGCTACCAACAATAAAATTAGGTATACTTAAACTGTGATCGACTCAGATTTTCATTGTAAAATTTATTGTTCAATTTACTTATGTTCAAGCACGGTTTCTTCGTGTAAAATTGAAGTGAATAACAGAAGTAAATCAACGTCGTCGGTGCCTTACTGAACACTGAACCTTTCCTAGATATCCTAGATAAAATTGCAAAGTAACTGTGTGCTTTACTTCATAATGTCAAGATTGAATCTAGGTGTTTGAGTTGCAATATATTTTGTACTGAGTAGTGACACGTCCGGTTGCTCCATCGACTACCTCGGTGGTCCACGCGTAACGGATCGCGCTGCTTTATTGAACAACTCATCGCATCTATCGACACAACAGCCTCTACAAAACGTGAGCTTTAATTTCTTCTGCATCACGTAGGAAACGCAAACACAAAAAAGTTGTTGCTTAAAAGTTGAAAATTAACGACTAGGTATTTAATTTAGTAGCCTCAGTTAATCATAGAAGCTTCTAGTTAATCGTATTATTAAAATAATAGGTAGGTTTAGGTACTTAGATGATCGTGTAATATCGCCCACAGTTACACAATGTAAAGGTTCATACAAATATCTACGAGGTAACATCAAATTATTGCACTAAAACAAACGTTGAATCCGTATTAATGGTTTGTAATTTAAAACAATAAAACGATATAAATCTTCATAATTACACCATTAATGCACAGTGATTCAACGGAAGTTAATTGTTAGACGGTCTTCCGATGTGATTATGGGTAACTTCTCACCTCACTGTAGATCAAAAGCCGTGTGAATAATCTCGTCCCGACAATACAAAAAACTCTTTATCAGATTCGTAGAAAGAAAATCATGTGAGCGAATGATTCAGCCGCAAATTGCTTTATTCACCGTAAACCACGTATGTACCTACTTAAACATTATGTAAAATAGTTCACACTAAAGTAAATATCATATGGTACGTTTTGGCACCTTTCGCCTATTATGTATTCTATTCTCTGCCCTGCTTTGTATTCATGCTCGATTACTCGTACAAATATTTCTACTAAAGTTAATTAATGACTTTACTGTTTGCTAATATAAGCTTAATTGTCTTAGTAAATATTCAGAACTTAGTTATGAGATGTTTTGATTTGTGTTAATTAAACTGTTTACCGATTGTTTTGAAATACGTAAATCAACAAATCCATTGTAGAACAGAATGGGAATGAAATCGGTTTCATTTCAATCAAAAAGAAGTTTAATTATCTGTATAATATCAAATATAAAGTCCTGACTGATTGACTGACTAAACTATACGCACCACAGTCTAAATCACTGGACCTAGAAACATGAAATTTGAAAAATCTAGTTTTTGAAATGTGTAGTTATCTTTTCAGTCCCATAAAAAAACATAAATCAAATCATGTAATGTTATAGTTCAATAGATAATCTAAACATTTAAATCGAGAACTAAGGTAAATAAAACGTAAATAATCGGGTCCACTTCGCCCCGAGGTCGAGGTCAAAAGCTCTTGATACTTGAATACCAAGTCGAGTCGAAACGATGCGATGCAACGATTTGCGACTAGATTATCTAAAACCGAGCCTTATTCTTGCCAGATCGTGAGTAGATTAACGGCTGGGAAAATAATATAAAGGAACTTAAGGAAGATCCAAGTCTAGCTAAACGCAACTAGGGTATGAGTGATTAATAGGTCTGCTTGTGAGATATTGCAGCTTTGAAGATATACCTAAGATAATATATTGGTGAATGATTACATTTGTCGTTTTTGAAAGTATCAAAAACATTTTATCTAAAAACGATATATCTACTAGACTGTATACTAGACAGCAAAAAATGGCCGTGCCTTTTTCATGCAGAATACTCTGAACTCATTGAGATTTTATAATTTAGTTTTGAACCATTTGAAATTTTGTGTAGAAATCGAGTAGATATGTTTGTTACTCCTTCAACCAAAAACTGTAGGTAGAACCGATTGCGATGAAACTTGATAGTTGGAGATCTGACTTACACATAGGCTACTTTTTATGCCCATATTAACGCGGGATCAGGGTTTACGCGGGTGAAACCGAGGGCGCACCAAGTAACATGGGTAAACTTTAATAATCTCGATTTTCGCACAGCTTCGGGACTTACGCATTATTACGTATGATATTAACTAAATGACGTTATCAAACGTATTTGCAGATGAACTACTTGCACCGAGCAAATTGCCTGTTAGGAGTTATCCAAGGCGGTTTTGCTGGATGGTTGCTACTCCATTACGTGGCTCTGTAGTTAGCCCATTAAGATTGCCATCGAAGCTGTCGGCTCATTTTATTGTAAAGCAAAACACACACAATTTAATGAACCATTCAAAAATTCCCGTAAGGATACCGTTGGATACAAATTCAATCCTTTGCATTTCCTTGTCTATAATGGGTTACGTAATTACGGTTCTGCGGTTATCCAGTAATCAATATAGGTACTGATAGCTAGATAGAATGCAGTTTGCAATTAGAAAGGCAGGATTTAATTAATCACCTTTCTCAATTAAGTATATTATAGTTATACAATAAATTGTTGCCATCTTTATTAGACATCTACTCGTAATTGGCATAAAAACAATGGCCACATAAGAACAAAAGATCTTTAAAAATACTAACAATATATTTAAAATTAACAATCTAAAAATGAATCCCTGGGTATTGGGTATGGCTGCATTGCTATATACACACAAAAGGCTGTGTGCATATCCTCTTTGGATAGCAATACACTTACTCGTACTGTGAAGATGCGTATTTATTTGCGCATTTGCGCAAAAGATGCGTGATGCGTGCTGTGTGTCAAAAGATGCGTCCTCATAATTGAGTCAAACAACAAGTGAATTAAAACATTAGCATATTTGGTCATTAGCCAACCAAAAATAACCGCCATCAAGACACCCACAACGCCACATTATTAAATTACTTTTGGTAATTTGATGTGTCCAAATTGAATAGACGATGGACGGAATCGATACGTGTCGATGTAATTTACTTGTGTTTACAATGAGCTGAATCACGTTGTAACTGTTACCTAATCTATGACGACAGAGTTGCATTTCGGTGCAAAAACTATCAATAGCTGTCGATAGCATAAAGAAGTTTCGACGCTCGCGGCGGTCGTGCGTGCCTTTGATAACGGTCATACACGAATCATACTTTTTGTAAGGTCACCGCGTTCCAGACCCATTTTAGATGTAATTGAATTAAGTTACAAAGTGCGGGTACTGACTGAGCGTGCCGGAACGGTTCTAAGATTTCCCAATATAGAGAGATCGGGCGGCATGGCACGGTATTTGGAGTTAACTTTAAACAGCTTTTTCGGCCTCGGAACAATGAAAAAAAATCAAATGAATTTAGAAATGAAAACTCAATAGAAACACAAAATTTAGATAAATGTAGTCTTAGAGATAAAATAAAATAGGTAAGGTTTATAACAAGCGCCGAAGCGCCAACATACTAAGTAAACTGTGTATCTAGTAACGGAAGGAAAATGAAATTTACATGAATTTCCGTAATAAATAAGCAAAAAACGAATCAATCAATGTTAAGCATTCCATAGAAACTGTTACATATAATTATTGTAGCCACATACAGTATTGTATATTTACTCGTAACAAAGCTGTGGTTATTATACCAGTCGGTAGCTATAATATGGTTAGTGGCCTTGCCCGGCCTTGCTACCGTCATGATTCTACACGCGGGTCAGCGCACTCAAGCCTTTCAATAAAAAGACATAATAAAAACGACAAAATACAGTTTCAAATAACGAAAAATTTGTGGTGAATCTAAAGATTATTTTATAAGCTGGACAGTCACTACCATAAACCTATCCTATTAATTTAGATTAAAGTAATTAAATAAACCTAATTTTACTTACTAATTTTGGCTATCTAGCTAATCTAGCATCGGTGGATGTTCTTATTAATCTTACCTACTTACTAATAGTAGCCAATTTTTCGAAGCTCGTGCGTTTGCGTGATAAATCTGACGATATCGCTAAAAATGTTCAGTATGCAAACTAGAGACATCATTAACTCTACAAGCAAATACACAAGTCAGATTCGACAGCAACAAATTGAAATATTGACAGGATCCGCATACTTTATGCCGGATACGATCCATCTCCCTGTTTTCTGCATGAAGATTAGTACCTACCTAATAAACAAGTTCGCGAAACGTAGAAAGTATGGCTTTATCGTAAACGTTTCTCTATAATTATAAGACAGCAAGTTTTCCTTGGAACAGTAACAGTTCAGTTAATAAGCAAACGACTTCTTTAGATGTCTAGTGGCCGGATAACGGCATAGCATAGCATATCAACGTGATTGCAGGGGACCCTGGTTCCACAACCGTTAGATCCTTGTGCGGACACTTCCGACCACGGGCTTCACCGAGACCCGTTCTTAATCACCTGACTCTTAAATATGCCGTCCTTCATGACTTGACGTTTATTGGAGCCTGTTGAAAGATGCTTGATAAGAAATGGACTGGAATACCTTTCACGACCGGAGCTAAACAATCGGGATGTAATATCGAAGGCGTTTGCTATTTTTCTCACGTTTTCTAAAAATAGGATTATTATTATTTCATAAATAAGATTTTTTTAGAACGTAATTATTATTTTCTATCTTTGCACTTGGCAATGTGTCTATGGAAAACGACTTTTTTAAATCCACAAAAACTTTGTCAGAAACTCGGTCTGAATGTGACTGATCCAATCTGTAACCTAATCAAGCGGCAACTTATTAAACCCCAAAAAAGTGAAACTCTTCCGAAACCGTAGTTCTTGTCTTTTTGATAAAAAAGACTGAAAGACAAATAGAATGAAAAAGAAAACAAAGCTTTCTTTTTTTGTTATGTAGAAGTAGGTAAGCTTTCGAAGAAATCAAGGTTAGATAGGACGTGTAAAGTCAAATGGTTGAACTCTACCTACTTTGAATTTGATGAACTTTACTAACTTCGAGAATGCGTAAATAAGAAACCTATGCAGAATAAATTAAAAGATACTATTTGATTATCGCATTTGATACAATTTTGATTTCGAAATGGCAAATCGTCAAATTAAATAAAATTGAAGTTTGTTTGTTATACAAAAAGTCCATTCCGTTGCTGGTCATTGATTAACCGATCTCAAATCCTTCGGTTCGGACATAACCGTGGGAATTCTTAGATAATTCTTACAATTCGTTGGAGCGTTGCAAATATGCTAGCCGATGGTGCAGCAAAGTCAACGACACCATCCGAAGAGGAAGTACCTACACAACACGACTTGGCAGGAACGATCTTTACGTGGTTCGCTTTAGAAATAATATTGTAAACTTTGGTTAATTTAGCTTCGGTACTTAATATGGATGCCGGTTCTCTGTGTAACCTACTATTGCAGACTAATAACAAAGACCGTCGCGTCGATGTCACTGCCGTGAGCTATTAATCATGTCCGTGCATCTAAAATAAATAGCATGTCTAGAATTGCTCATGATCCTTCGGGGTGTCATTACCATAATAGGTTAGGCATTATAAGAGGAGGCAAATTATGATAGACAGCTGAAATAAACGAAGTAACCTGGAGCCCTGTTTAAAAAACGTTGACTAGTGAAACTGGTAGACTAGTTCATGTTTTATTACTATGTTGAAAATTACAGCTTAGGGTGATTTTCTTGTTTCTATTTTTCCATATACCTGCTGACGACAAAAAGGTTGACATATGCATCATCTGGCATGCAAAATAAAGTGACTGCTGGAAATTTAGCTTACATATTAATTTCTAGGCAATTTATTTACATCTCTAACCGACGATGAAAACTTTTTTTGGTAATGGGTAGGTAGCATTTGCAATCATAATTTCACGATTCATTTCAATATCTCATATTTTCTTAACGGGGTTTTAAACTTGTGATACATATTACGCTGTGTCGGCACAATTCATAACAAATTAGATGAAGCCACATCACGTCTTTGTATCGATAGCTACCTAACCGTTACCGAAGCGGACCACCTGCAATCTCTCAACATATACATATTTTTTTCATCGTCATCATTTAGCAGGGAAATAAATGTATTCAAATATATTCGATAATTACAAGCTACTGTTACTGTATCTTTGCGTATAATCATCATTGATTTCGTTTCGCAAAAGTTCAAAGTTTCCCAAACGACTATAGGCTTGTCATCTTTACTGACGAAACGGTGGAGAATCCGGCGCCGGCGCTCCTTTGTAAGAGTTTGGCGGTCAACGTCCTAAATGGACAGTTTAAGTTTACGTCACCTTATTATTTAGGAGCGGTGGGGCAACGGTCGCGAATATGTCCAGGCTTCTGGCTTCGTCGCTCGCTAAGCTAACGAATCGATTAGGAACGGTTCACAACTCTGACGCATTCCAATCGCTCACCTCTTTTCATATAGGTTCTAACAATCTATTCTTATTCTGAAACACTATTTTCTATTGTTTCCGTTTCAGACATTGATTTCTTTTCACACGTCCACGTCTCGTCTATTGGAATTAGAGCACGATAGTTAACTCTAGAACGTTAATAATAAATAATAACTGTCAATTACCATATTACCCACAATTAAAATTGCATTTAGGCTATATGGTAAGTATGGATGGATATGGCTAGGCTGTTATCATAACGTTCATAGAGCGTTAAGAATTCTTGGTATCGAGGCAGTTTCTACGGCCATCATGTGCGTGTGAAAATCTAGTAGTGCCCGCGGGCGGTGAGCTTTGTGCTGTTAGCGTAATTGCAAACAAGATAGATGTAGGGCCGTATTTAGAATCCTGCGCTCAGTAGTCGCGTTTTACTGTAATTTCGTATCGTTTATGATACGTGCACGCACCTATCTAATCAGCGATTCGCTGGAAAAAAAGCTATCTATCGATGTATTTCAATAAAGGTCGTAAAGGATGTATTTATAGTAAAGGACAAAACAGAGGGTTATTAGTAAACTATGTATAATTAAATTAATTGAAACTTTACCTAGTTAGTGGTTAAAATGCTGCACGTGCTTATTATCGTTTTATTTGTTTTAGAACCAGCAAGCAATCCGTCCGGCGAGCTGCCGGTTACGATAGAACACCAACAAGACACGAACGTGTCCAACTTGACGAGAAACGATGCCAACTGCGACAAAACTGGCACTTGCTACGACGGTAATTTACGTTTGTTCATAGATAATCGCACAAAATTATACTTAGGTTTTCTTCGTTTAATAATACTCTTGTTTTTGTGTCCTTTTAGTGGCGGTCTTGTGCAAGGATACGAGAATAGCTGTACAGGTTCGCACGAACAAACCTTTCAACGGGCGCATTTATGCTTTGGGCCGTTCTGAGACTTGTAACATCGACGTTGATAACAGCGATTTCTTCCGATTGGACCTCACTATGGCGGGACAGGATTGCAACACACAGAGCGTTGTGAGTTTACGCACCTTACGAAAAACCCCAATCAAATATTGAACACGAATCTGGAAACTTTAATCATTAAGTAACCGTGATATCTTTTCAGACTGGTGTATATTCGAACACAGTAGTGCTCCAGCACCACAGCGTGGTAATGACCAAAGCGGACAAGATTTACAAAGTGAAGTGCACATACGATATGAGCTCGAAGAACATCACATTCGGAATGGTGCCCATCAGGTCAGTAGAACGATAGCGCTCTCCAATTTAAATTATCGCGATACCTGTACCTACAGTGTCACACAAAACATTGTCCGACATCATTTACCGTATAATTTATTCTCGTTCGCATGGAATCGAGAACTTACGTGATATGGTGGTGTGGACGTTTCACAATCGGCGCCCGTGGTAGCGCATTTGCTAAAGGAAATTAAAATATCCGTAAAGCAGTGTAGTAAGTTGCATGTAATCGCGTAAGCGTCGCGAAATCTCATCTCAGCCGGTCTAAATGCATGCAAATCAGAAAAATGCAACCATAGAACATGGCTTGTTCTACACAATGGCGAACACATTTGACATTAAAATTCGACAGTATTCTTTTTCGCTCTTGCTTTAATCTCAAGGTAATTTACCCTCACTTTTTAAAGCCGTGAAACATCAAAGAAGGCGCATCTAAAACTACTTGTTATTTATGACACATCCAAAACTGATGCAAATACGGAAACCTACTTTACGGATGGTTCAATTTCCTTTAGCAAATGTAAAATGATTCGCACCGTTCAGTGTGCATAATATGAAAAATAAGGGTAACTATGTGACACCTATCTTGACAGGATATCGATCATCATTAAATCACAGACCGTAATATATCGTATCAAGAATCTGCATAAGATAAGTGAACAAGGCGGTGATGTGATATCAGAGTTAAATTAACTTTTAACTCGGAATTAACTAGATTATCTTAGAGTTAACTAGATTAATCAGTCTTCGAAGGGAGATAAACTGTAAAGAGCTGATCTTTTTCCGATTAGAGCCCATCAATATGCAATTATCGAAGGACAGCATTGATTTTCTAGTGTTATGCTCCCGTTAGGTTGTGAGGTGACTCTGGAAATAGATATCCATAAAAGGCTTTGTCCTGACTGACTGATAGAGCAACGGACACCCTAAACCGCTGGTAGATAGCTGCCATTTAAAGTGTGTGTTCTTTATATGATGTAGTCATCCAATAAGAAGGGGTTTTTCTAAATTCAGAATTTAGGGGTTCAGAATTTAGGGATTTCAGGGGTTTGAACTGCCGCTCGTGTTTTTTTCTGGTGCAGAAGATGGCCGTTGCTATCCAACGAGGAAATGCTGCGTGCGTTTTAGGGTCATTTGCGCCGGGAATGAATTCGGGTGGCCTGTTCGACTGACTTTTTTATTGTTTGAAATGTTGTTTTATTCAAAATTGGGAATTACCGCAGAACCCAGCTAGTATGGGACAATACCTATTACCCAGAGTAAAGAACAAACGGAAACAAAAACATACAGACTGATTTAAATCCATTAGTTTAATGGCATTGTATGAAAGAATACCTATTTGAAATAATAGCATCAATATATTACAGAGACCCGGACATGATCTCTATCACTGCCGCTCCCGAGGCGCCTCCGCCGCGCATTCGTATCCTGGACGCTCGGCAGCGCGAGGTGGAGACAGTTCGCATCGGGGACCGTCTTACCTTCCGCATCGAGATACCGGAAGACAGTGAGTTCTGTTCTAAGAAACATCACCTTATATAGCTATAGGTGTTTCGTAGGATTTAGCCTCACAAACTGTGTTTTTTCCAGCTCCGTATGGCATCTTCGCGCGCAGTTGTGTCGCTATGGCTAAGGATTCGAAGACGACGTTCCAGATCATTGATGATGAAGGGTAAGTCCAATGCTTTTGTATCAAAGGATTATAATCATAATGGTATTAAAATCGTCTGCACTGGTATATGTTCAGCCTAACGCCCAAAACACAATGGTTTTTGAAACCCATAAAGACTTAGACTTAATCCAGGACATATTAACTACCCGATGCTTGATAATACCATCCTACCTCGTACAATGGAAAGAGAGAAGAAAAGCTTGCACTGGTCTGACCTGAAGGCCCAACATAAACATGTGTATGAAAACGTGGAATGCCATTAAAAATAACCTCTATTTTTTTTCCACAGTTGCCCAGTCGACCCGTCGATATTCCCGGCCTTCATTCCCGAAGGCAACGCTCTACAGTCAGTGTACGAAGCGTTCAGATTCACTGAGTCATACGGAGTCATCTTCCAATGTAACGTCAAATACTGCCTCGGACCTTGCGAACCGGTAAGACTGCCTTTTTAAATTTAAATAATTCTGAGTTTATCGGCTAAAAATACCAACTTTGGATAATGATGGGAACATTGCAAAGTACTTTCTGAGTAATTTGCTTATCGTGCCAATAAAATTGTCTGAATAAGAGCATCATTGGCTTCGTAACGGTCTATTTTGTGGGTGGCTTCAGAAGCATAACTCACCGGCCTATAAGACCTATGCCGTATCGTCCAGACTCGTCCATGTTCCGATAATTAGGCCGACTGTCATCTTTCTATCTTTACTCTTGACTTTTGAAGACCGGAACTGGGAACGACTGACTGCTACGTTGACCACCTCAAATTATGAACTGACTATAGTCCTATCCCGTGGGAATATCGGGATACAAAGTAATCTATGTTTTTCTCCGGCTATCTACATAGCGAGTTATCTTCCACCTTTCTGCCTCCACTTCCACTAACTTTACACAGTTATTGTTTACAATGTGCTTTCTATTATTTCTAGGCAATGTGTGAATGGGGCAGACAATCAGTTGAGTCATGGGGCAGAAAGAGGCGTTCGCTGCCTCACAACGAGACCAGCGAAGCTCAGGAAGACGATATGAACATTTCTCAAGAAATCATCGTCTTGGACTTCGGAGATGAGAGACAGAGCACCGACTTCCTGCGATCTGATAAGCCCGGCGGCAGTGCATCGGAGGCTAACTTTGGAGGTAAGAAAGAACGAATTAGATTAGTAAGTAACTTTGTCTTTAATCTTCTTTTGAATGAAAGAACCCAATGAGGACCATTTCAATAGAAAAACCTTGGCAAACTAACCTAATGGAAAAGTTGTCCTCAACAAAATCTCATCTCGACAAGTTTGTTAAAGTTAAGAAGACTTTAACAAACTTGCAAAACAAACAAACAAAGTTGTCTGATGCAAATATCAACTTCAACTGACTTTTATAAAGACAAAAACATGGCCTGATAAAATTGGCTGATATACTTTTCGCAACAATGTATGACAGAAAGTTGTTCGCAACAACCTCTCGCTACCTCACCTCCGCTCCTTTACATCTCTCGTAGAAAAACTAACTTGTTTGAAGCCAATCATGTCTAACAAACTTATCTAGGGCTTGATTTGATCAAACTTAATAAGCAATTAGTAACAATTCTTCGCACCAAAGACGATTTATACGAAGAATTGCTATTCGTTGCTTATTCCCGTTTGAGCCAATCGAGCCTAAATCAAAAAATTTGACATTTACAGAGAAAACAGTGACCATAGTGGAGCCGTGCCCCAGCAAAGCTTCAGTGTTGCTGCTTGGAGTCGCGTGCGCATTGCTGATTCTTCTCTACATCGCAACCATCTTCTGCTACTACATGCGCAAGTGGCTTACACCTCCCAAACATCTGTCGTAACTTAACAACACTAAGCTTTTATCTCCAGAAGAAATAAAGAACATGTGATAGCTCCAACGACTGAAATTAACTCCGTCCATATTCGATCGTGGTGTAATTGGTAAACGAAAATTTCTTATAACTTTTGAAACCACCGCGTGTTTTTTGCATTTATTTATAATTTATTGCATTTACTAGTTGTAAGTCTAGTTAGGTAGAAGAAAATGACAATAATTATGTCTAAAGAAGGTACTGTAATAGACTTTTTTTAATTTAATATTTTGCCTATTCCAGTACTGTTAAGGATTATTTACCTTCGTAAGAACGTAGATACTTTGTAGGGTCTATTTTGAAGGCTAATTCATAATCGTTTCTAGGGTTACGTTTAAGCGTCAGACAGTGCATTTATAATATTTAAGTTTTTGACCAGTGTTTTTGTACAATTTTTTAGTACATGTAAAATAAGTAACAATGGAAACTTTTTTTGGAATAGTCCCTGAAAATGGAAATCTCCAAACAAAGGATGATTGTCAATTTTAGGGGATTATTCTGAACAATTAGATTGGTATTTAGATTTTAAGACATTTCTATTAGTTAAAGCATTTACTATGATCATTATTTTATGTAATAGTTTTTTGACATTATCATATTGCAGGCTTCTAACTTAAATGTAAATATAGTTATACACTTTTTCATAACTTTTAGCTTTGACCATTCGTCTTGTGAACTTTCAGTTGGGTTTTGAGGAACAAATCAAACTTAATAATCATTAAATGCACAAAAATATGCATAAAATTTGTTACACTTAACCCAACTTGAGATTTCTTCATTATTTATTCGAGTAAACTTACTCCTATTTATTATTTTCGATTAACAAATAAAATAAATTTGTACAAAACTTATTTTTCTTTTATTGTTAACAAAACTATAAATATTTAACTAGGTCATATTAAAAAATAACAAGATTCAATTTGTACTAAAAAGAGACTAGACCTATAATAAATTTTATGCAACCGATTGCACTTCAGTTAATATATTACGATAGACTGAGGATAGGATTTCTTCCTGAACTTTAGAATCTAGATCCTCACATTTACAATTAAATATTTTATTAAAGCTATTTAGGAAAAGTGGTGTTACCGTCTCAGTAGACATATTAATTCCAGTTTCTTTAGAAAGTGAGGTAACTCCCTTATCTTCGATGCCGCAGGGATCTATATGGTCAAACCAGGTCAGATCATTGTCGCAGTTCAGTGATATGCCATGGGTGGTGACATATCTGGTTGCATGGATTCCGATTGCTGCTATTTTACTATCATCAACCCATACTCCAGTGTACGGGGATCTGGTTGCTTTTACTCCTGAAATTAGACCAAAATATGAGGTAAGACACATGAATAATGTAGAAAATTATGGATAATGTGTGTGACCTGTATTTGAAAAAATTCAAAGTAAAGCATTATAACAGTCTCTGAAGCCCGACTGCATGCAGAAGGTTGCAGGTTCGATTCCCGCCGAATGCAAATATTTATGATTATATTTATAAATATTTGTTTCTGGTCTAGGTGTTTTCTATGAATCATATTATGTATGTATTTACAAAAACAGCAAATAATGTAGTTGATCTGTAGAAGAATAATATTTAGTTAGTGTTATGCTCCCGTTAGGTTGTGAGGTGACTCTGGAAATAGATATCCATAAAAGGCTTTGTCCTGACTGACTGATAGAGCAACGGACACCCTAAACCGCTGGTAGATAGCTGCCATTTAAAGTGTGTGTTCTTTATATGATGTAGTCATCCAATAAGAAGGGGTTTTTCTAAATTCAGAATTTAGGGGTTCAGAATTTAGGGATTTCAGGGGTTTGAACTGCCGCTCGTGTTTTTTTCTGGTGCAGAAGATGGCCGTTGCTATCCAACGAGGAAATGCTGCGTGCGTTTTAGGGTCATTTGCGCCGGGAATGAATTCGGGTGGCCTGTTCGACTGACTTTTTTATTGTTTGAAATGTTGTTTTATTCAAAATTGGGAATTACCGCAGAACCCAGCTAGTATGGGACAATACCTATTACCCAGAGTAAAGAACAAACGGAAACAAAAACATACAGACTGATTTAAATCCATTAGTTTAATGGCATTGTATGAAAGAATACCTATTTGAAATAATAGCATCAATATATTACAGAGACCCGGACATGATCTCTATCACTGCCGCTCCCGAGGCGCCTCCGCCGCGCATTCGTATCCTGGACGCTCGGCAGCGCGAGGTGGAGACAGTTCGCATCGGGGACCGTCTTACCTTCCGCATCGAGATACCGGAAGACAGTGAGTTCTGTTCTAAGAAACATCACCTTATATAGCTATAGGTGTTTCGTAGGATTTAGCCTCACAAACTGTGTTTTTTCCAGCTCCGTATGGCATCTTCGCGCGCAGTTGTGTCGCTATGGCTAAGGATTCGAAGACGACGTTCCAGATCATTGATGATGAAGGGTAAGTCCAATGCTTTTGTATCAAAGGATTATAATCATAATGGTATTAAAATCGTCTGCACTGGTATATGTTCAGCCTAACGCCCAAAACACAATGGTTTTTGAAACCCATAAAGACTTAGACTTAATCCAGGACATATTAACTACCCGATGCTTGATAATACCATCCTACCTCGTACAATGGAAAGAGAGAAGAAAAGCTTGCACTGGTCTGACCTGAAGGCCCAACATAAACATGTGTATGAAAACGTGGAATGCCATTAAAAATAACCTCTATTTTTTTTCCACAGTTGCCCAGTCGACCCGTCGATATTCCCGGCCTTCATTCCCGAAGGCAACGCTCTACAGTCAGTGTACGAAGCGTTCAGATTCACTGAGTCATACGGAGTCATCTTCCAATGTAACGTCAAATACTGCCTCGGACCTTGCGAACCGGTAAGACTGCCTTTTTAAATTTAAATAATTCTGAGTTTATCGGCTAAAAATACCAACTTTGGATAATGATGGGAACATTGCAAAGTACTTTCTGAGTAATTTGCTTATCGTGCCAATAAAATTGTCTGAATAAGAGCATCATTGGCTTCGTAACGGTCTATTTTGTGGGTGGCTTCAGAAGCATAACTCACCGGCCTATAAGACCTATGCCGTATCGTCCAGACTCGTCCATGTTCCGATAATTAGGCCGACTGTCATCTTTCTATCTTTACTCTTGACTTTTGAAGACCGGAACTGGGAACGACTGACTGCTACGTTGACCACCTCAAATTATGAACTGACTATAGTCCTATCCCGTGGGAATATCGGGATACAAAGTAATCTATGTTTTTCTCCGGCTATCTACATAGCGAGTTATCTTCCACCTTTCTGCCTCCACTTCCACTAACTTTACACAGTTATTGTTTACAATGTGCTTTCTATTATTTCTAGGCAATGTGTGAATGGGGCAGACAATCAGTTGAGTCATGGGGCAGAAAGAGGCGTTCGCTGCCTCACAACGAGACCAGCGAAGCTCAGGAAGACGATATGAACATTTCTCAAGAAATCATCGTCTTGGACTTCGGAGATGAGAGACAGAGCACCGACTTCCTGCGATCTGATAAGCCCGGCGGCAGTGCATCGGAGGCTAACTTTGGAGGTAAGAAAGAACGAATTAGATTAGTAAGTAACTTTGTCTTTAATCTTCTTTTGAATGAAAGAACCCAATGAGGACCATTTCAATAGAAAAACCTTGGCAAACTAACCTAATGGAAAAGTTGTCCTCAACAAAATCTCATCTCGACAAGTTTGTTAAAGTTAAGAAGACTTTAACAAACTTGCAAAACAAACAAACAAAGTTGTCTGATGCAAATATCAACTTCAACTGACTTTTATAAAGACAAAAACATGGCCTGATAAAATTGGCTGATATACTTTTCGCAACAATGTATGACAGAAAGTTGTTCGCAACAACCTCTCGCTACCTCACCTCCGCTCCTTTACATCTCTCGTAGAAAAACTAACTTGTTTGAAGCCAATCATGTCTAACAAACTTATCTAGGGCTTGATTTGATCAAACTTAATAAGCAATTAGTAACAATTCTTCGCACCAAAGACGATTTATACGAAGAATTGCTATTCGTTGCTTATTCCCGTTTGAGCCAATCGAGCCTAAATCAAAAAATTTGACATTTACAGAGAAAACAGTGACCATAGTGGAGCCGTGCCCCAGCAAAGCTTCAGTGTTGCTGCTTGGAGTCGCGTGCGCATTGCTGATTCTTCTCTACATCGCAACCATCTTCTGCTACTACATGCGCAAGTGGCTTACACCTCCCAAACATCTGTCGTAACTTAACAACACTAAGCTTTTATCTCCAGAAGAAATAAAGAACATGTGATAGCTCCAACGACTGAAATTAACTCCGTCCATATTCGATCGTGGTGTAATTGGTAAACGAAAATTTCTTATAACTTTTGAAACCACCGCGTGTTTTTTGCATTTATTTATAATTTATTGCATTTACTAGTTGTAAGTCTAGTTAGGTAGAAGAAAATGACAATAATTATGTCTAAAGAAGGTACTGTAATAGACTTTTTTTAATTTAATATTTTGCCTATTCCAGTACTGTTAAGGATTATTTACCTTCGTAAGAACGTAGATACTTTGTAGGGTCTATTTTGAAGGCTAATTCATAATCGTTTCTAGGGTTACGTTTAAGCGTCAGACAGTGCATTTATAATATTTAAGTTTTTGACCAGTGTTTTTGTACAATTTTTTAGTACATGTAAAATAAGTAACAATGGAAACTTTTTTTGGAATAGTCCCTGAAAATGGAAATCTCCAAACAAAGGATGATTGTCAATTTTAGGGGATTATTCTGAACAATTAGATTGGTATTTAGATTTTAAGACATTTCTATTAGTTAAAGCATTTACTATGATCATTATTTTATGTAATAGTTTTTTGACATTATCATATTGCAGGCTTCTAACTTAAATGTAAATATAGTTATACACTTTTTCATAACTTTTAGCTTTGACCATTCGTCTTGTGAACTTTCAGTTGGGTTTTGAGGAACAAATCAAACTTAATAATCATTAAATGCACAAAAATATGCATAAAATTTGTTACACTTAACCCAACTTGAGATTTCTTCATTATTTATTCGAGTAAACTTACTCCTATTTATTATTTTCGATTAACAAATAAAATAAATTTGTACAAAACTTATTTTTCTTTTATTGTTAACAAAACTATAAATATTTAACTAGGTCATATTAAAAAATAACAAGATTCAATTTGTACTAAAAAGAGACTAGACCTATAATAAATTTTATGCAACCGATTGCACTTCAGTTAATATATTACGATAGACTGAGGATAGGATTTCTTCCTGAACTTTAGAATCTAGATCCTCACATTTACAATTAAATATTTTATTAAAGCTATTTAGGAAAAGTGGTGTTACCGTCTCAGTAGACATATTAATTCCAGTTTCTTTAGAAAGTGAGGTAACTCCCTTATCTTCGATGCCGCAGGGATCTATATGGTCAAACCAGGTCAGATCATTGTCGCAGTTCAGTGATATGCCATGGGTGGTGACATATCTGGTTGCATGGATTCCGATTGCTGCTATTTTACTATCATCAACCCATACTCCAGTGTACGGGGATCTGGTTGCTTTTACTCCTGAAATTAGACCAAAATATGAGGTAAGACACATGAATAATGTAGAAAATTATGGATAATGTGTGTGACCTGTATTTGAAAAAATTCAAAGTAAAGCATTATAACAGTCTCTGAAGCCCGACTGCATGCAGAAGGTTGCAGGTTCGATTCCCGCCGAATGCAAATATTTATGATTATATTTATAAATATTTGTTTCTGGTCTAGGTGTTTTCTATGAATCATATTATGTATGTATTTACAAAAACAGCAAATAATGTAGTTGATCTGTAGAAGAATAATATTTAGTTTTTAGTCCCGACACCTGACTAGTGTTATTATAACACAGCGTGCAGTGTGCAGCTTGCAAAGAGCACCACCCTCCCACCGCTCTTTGCATACGGCAGAAATATGCTTTAGTGTTAGTGACACCAATCATTAACCATGCTTTAACGCGTTTCGGCTTTAAAAAGCCATCATCAGGAACGTAGACTCTGACCGAACTGTGAGGGCGACAAAAATTAGTAAAGACGCCGTTCGCACGACATTGTTGACTTGCCGACAGCTGGAACAAGAGTGAGCGAACAACGCTGTACCCCAACCACTATAAGTCGGTGCGGCCGTCATCTGCACCCCCACCACGCCTCGCCAACGCTCTTAGCAGGGGAGATGGAACGATGTTTGAACGTGACCGACGTATAGTGGTGGGGGTACAGCGTTGTTCGCTCACTCTTGTTCCAGCTGTCGGCAAGTCAACAGTGTCGTGTGAACGGCGTCTTTACTAATTTTTGTCGCCCTCACAGTTCGGTCAGAGTCTACGTTCCTGATGATGGCTTTTTAAAGTCGAAACGCGTCGAAGCATGGTTAATGATTGGTTTCACTAACACTAACACTAAAGCATATTTCTGCCGCATGCAAAGAGCGGTGGGAGGGTGGTGCTCTTTGTAAGCTGCACACTGCACGCTGTGTTATAACACTAGTCAGGTGTCGGGACTAAAAACTAAATATTATTCTTCTACAGAGCAGTTATGGAGTTTCGAATAGTAACGCCAAATACAATCAATGTAGTTGACGTAAAAAAGTTCTGACGAGAGCAAAACAGGGCATAACTTAGCATTTAAAGTAATTTGTTTAGAAATTCAAGGGTTTGTAGCTTTGTCAAGTTGTTATAGTTGATTCTTACCTAAATCCTCACACATTTTAATGACAGTCTCTTCCAAACTATTGACGTACCACTTGACACTGGTCTTGAAATGTTTCAAGTTTATGATGGGATATGCAACCAGCTGTCCAGGTCCATGGAAAGTGATTAGACCTCCTCGGTTAGTCTTCTTGAACTCAGCACCAAGACTTTTTAGTCTAAATACTTCTGATTTTGGGGTTTCATCTCTTATTCCTGAAAGGAAAATAAACAATAAACCAATTAGAAATGTGTTTAGGTAGATATCAATATTATCAATCTAGCAACAGCATTGATTAAGTTCAGCAAAATGACATTTCTAAAAACTATAAGATTCAATCTTAGATTTTTCTAAAATGTGTTTTATTTCTATTGTTCTATGTGTATTAATAAGACCTGAAACGGATGAGAACTTAGAACATGGCAAGAATACCATCAATGCGCAATTTACTGAATAAACCTATGAAAATATTTAAAATATTAGTCAATAAAACACTTTGTGCTATGACAATGCACAAAAAGGCTGAAAGAGATCGTTTCTTTGATACGTTTCTGTAGCCTGTTTCCTTATTCTATTTCTACGAAGCCATTCGAAGGTAAAAAATATATGTAAAACCAGCAACATAACCTATAAAAAAGATATTGTATAATCAAAGAATTTGGAATATAATAGAGCAGGTACGCCATACATACCAACAGTATAGACTGGTTTATGTTCCACAAGGAGAATAGTATCATAATCTACATCCACTCCTTTCGAAATAGCATTCAAGATTTTCCGAGCCAATGTTGATTGAATCTTCAAAGCAGTATCGTAACTGGTCAATCCTAACTTCCACACCTTAACCATTCTGCTATTAGGCTGCATATTCAAGATTATTTCTATATTTTTCGTATTTTTTTGGATTTTTACAACTTTTTATTCAAAACATTAAAGAGAAACAAATGAATAGGTATTTGACAAAACAAGTAGACTGAGAAACAGCTGATTTTGACATTTAGAACTTTAGCATACTGCCATCTATGATTCATATAAAAAACTACTAGACCAACCTTTTCTATTTGGTACTGCTACTTGCCACTAGATGGCACTTTTATAAATTCAAGGAGCTATGTTTACAACTGCTATTTTACGAGGATAGGTATGTTTATATTAGGTTATGGGAGTAAATTCACATCTTTCAGTCAGTTCAGTTTTCGGTGTTCTCTGATTCGTTGGGCGGCCTTTAGTTCCTTAAGTAAATGAATTTTATAAATAAAATTATAGTGATTCGTTTATAAACTCGACTCCGGATAGACATTTGTCTCACTGGAGATGAACTTTTGAATTGAATTTCAGTGTGGGAACTTGTCGTGTCCCTGTGAAAGTTGTTTACTTAATAGAAGCAGCTAATGTAAAATAACTCTTATGACAGGGGTGTTCGAGTTGTTGTATGTCTTGTTTGGACAAAGTGTTCGAAAAATCGGAGATGTGGTGTTCTATCAAACGATGACAACAAGGGTAGGTACTTTAATATATTAAACTTAATAATAACTGGCCTTTTTAACTTTAATCCGTGCTTTTTATGGCACTGTAGTGCCCGGGACATTATTAAGTGAAGTAGGTTCACTAAATTTAACTTAGGTAAGCAACTTAAACCTGTGACTTATGTTTTTGTGGAGTAAGAGGTAAGAATTGCTGTAGGTAACGTAGGTAAGGTACCTTACTGTGATCTTCTAGAGGTAAGCATGCTACATCTTAGATTACACGTCACTTACTATCAAGAAACTTGTTCTGCTGATTACTTGCAGTTAAACCACCTTGGGCAAGTTTCAGAAAATTTCATTTTTTTAGAGTTGGTATTTTTCGTAAGAAAAATATATAAATTTTGCATGAATTTGCACACAGCAGCGCAATCTAGCCCCAAACTAAGCACTAGGCATGTACTATGGGTACTAAACAACGGATATACCTACCACATATTATCCTTTTTTTTAAGCAATAGGTACATACATAATATGATACATAGAAAACACCCAGACCAGAAACAAATATTTATTTTTTATTTAGAAAAAAAAATAACACTTCGAAAGGTTTAGCGACAAAAATACCTACCAACAATTTAAAACAGTAAAAAAAAACAAAAAAAAATCTGTAGCTAGATAGTCCGTAAATAGACCTTCCTGCTGTTGGGTCCGTAATTCATCATGTTAAATCCGATGTAAGGCCGTACATAAGTAAGACCTACATCAATCGTCTCGGCCCTGTTTAATTAGATTACTACGGCCTATCATTTATCAGGAGCCAGCTCTATAATGGCTTAGTACAAACTTATGTTGCAGTCTACCCTTTTTTACCCGACTGCAAGGAAAGGATTATGTTTTTCACGCCTATCTTGAATCTTGTATGTTTGTAATATTATTTTTACTTATCTATTATCTATTATTACTATTATAAAGCGGAAGAGTTTGTTTGTTTGAACGCGCTAATCTCAGGAACCACTGGTCCGATTTGAAAAATTCTTTCTGGGTTGGATAGTCCATTTATTGAGGAAGGCTATAGGCTACTTTTCCCACGGGATCGGGACTTATGCGGGTGAAACCACGGGGAGCTGCTAGTGAAGAATAAAATGGAAATGGTTTAAGAAATTAAATGGTATAGGTAGAAATCCGTTTGGGTCAAAAAGCTCAAAATCAATGTTAATTCATAATAGGTATGCATTTATTTACAAAAAAAAAAGTATGATTATGTAGTATATCCGTTGTCTTGTACCCATAGTACAAGCCTAGTGCTTTGTTTGGGGCTAGGTTGCGCTGTGTGCAACGTCATGCAATATTTATTTATTTATTTATTTTTTAAAGACTCGAGCTTCAAATACACGACGTCACTGAGACTGATGTGTGTGTTTCTTCTACGGAAAAACCACTGAACCGATTGCAATGAAACTAGTTTCTAGAAACTCGGTATAAAGATAGCTATAAACCAGGATTAACACAAGGCTACTTTTTATCCCAATATTCCCAGGGGATTAAGACTTACGCGGGTGAAACCGTGGCATTGCTAGTTCGGATATAAAACGAACGATTCTTTGTTTAGATCCCATCCTATCTCCACCCAACTACAGCAATATTTATATCGACTGCGAATCAAACTCTTCAAGCAGGAACATGGGTAAGCTCCAATAAAAATGGAAAGGATATCCCACGGTCGACCGCCACCGGGTTATATTGCCGAACTTATTATTATTCGCCAGATACCTACCTACATTGTAATGTATACCTACATTTACTTTTTGATGTTTTTTACATGTGCACTAACAAACATGCTAAAGAATATCAACACTTTACCAACACATTGGTAAATTACTTTAAAGAATATCGCTTTAAAGCTCAATAGTTCGAAAACGGAAACCCTAAAATCAAAAATTGTATTCCAAAATTAAAAGACCTACAAATACCCTAAAATGATTTTATGTATTTTTTTATTGTAGCATTTTGTCGGCGTGAATAATAGGCCAGTATATTTATGCAAAGTTACAGATTCTTAATACAAAGCGTCACTGAGCTAAGCCGCGGACAGATGGACAGACGGACAGACATGACGAAATTATAAGGGTTTCTTGTTGACTACGAAACCATATAAAGAAATATAGCAATATAGGCCGAGTCGTGTTCAAGCATCGGCGAACATCCATGATTTTTTTGCCACAACCAAATTCTCATTTTTAAGGGGGTTAAAAAAGTTTTTAAACTTTGGTTTTTTTTTAATAAATAACCCTGTAGTGTAGTCTATAATAGGTAAGATCAAAGAATGTTTTCACATTGTATCTACCAGGTGAATGCCCCCCGGGGTGAAAAAAACCACAGTTAACGTAAACAAGAGTTCTAATAGGTGAAGCGAGGAAGCCAATGTTTCCTGTTAAGTTTTAAATAGATGGAGGGGTAAACGATTGGGGTATTTTGTCTAGTAAACTAGGGTTTCTTCCGTTTTGTAGTATTAGATTTATAAAGAATTGCTGTGGGCAATACTCACCTACTTACTTAGTATATTAGAGTGGGTCGCTATAGTCGTATAGCCCGCGACATAGTTTCGCCCATGGTTAAGTGACTAACTTAAATAAAATCGTTCGTTAGGATAGGATTTTACATAAGTATTTACCTTCATTAGATACATCGACACACACATAATGGTAGGTACAATAGACGGTATTATTATAACCTGTACCTAAAGACGATCGCGTTCTACTGTTTACTTATTATTACACAAAATAAGAACAATCAGAGTAGTAAGATCTAGGTGCCTTATTAAATTACTGGAGACAAAAGTAGTAGGTAGGTACATAATATTAACTTTATTCATTGGTGTTTTAATTCAGGCCGCTTTTTATAAAAAAAACCTTTGATTTCACGCCTTGCGATGCCTTAAGCACTAAAATACTAAGACTGTTGGTATAAATTGTATGTAAGTACGTTTATCTAAGAGTAGGCGTAAAAACCAAATCATCATTATAAAAGCTTTACAAAATAGGTGCCTATTTTATGTCGTAATTGCCACGATTAAGTTAATTCCCAAGTAATCTTCTCTATACTTAATTTATTCTCTCAACAAACCCCTCTGAACTGAAACCTGTAATTGTAATTCATACGTTACGGTCGAGCTGTAAATTCCTGAAAAACTCGGGAGGAGCGTTGCCATGGCGACGGCGCAGTAGGCCTGCAGTCGTGATGGGAATCACAAAACGTGGATCGATGACACGAACCATTTCTATCTTGGACAGATCTAGAGGATTTGAAACATTTATCATTTAAGAATGTTCATCTACCTTGATATGTATCTATAGCGAAAAAGATGTGTAAGTACCCGTCTAGGTAAACTTATTGAGTAACCTGATTACGAGTTGGTAATACAAAATGTAAGGAATAGGTACCTCTATTTAAGTACAATAGGCTTTCAACGTCTAGACCATAGAACTAGACTGGTCTCTATTAGAGACTAGAAGAAGAAAGGTCATAATTATCACAGTATCACAAGGAAGTAAGTTTGTGGACCAATAAATGCGTTAACTAGATGATAAACTAAAAGAATAAAAAAAACACGATGTAAAACTAAAAAATTATGACTAAAACCATGATATTATACTTAGTTACCTATATTAATTATATAGCTACCTGCAACAAAATTGTGCTCTAGGACTCACTACCGGGCCAAAGACATATTCGCCACTCCGTAGTAGGATCCTGTGGCACCTCACTGCCTTGTTCTAAAAGGAGCGTAGCAGATAATATTATTAATACCTACCAATCTTTTCTACTAGGCGGATCCAGTGGAAACATCGAGATTAAAGTAGTAGGTTCCTATATTAGGTCCCCAACTTTATCTACGAGCAGTAGGTTAGAAAGTTTTTTGATCGTGGAAGTAATTTACCTGCCGCAAACAAAAACAAATTCCTCGGGGAATTCGATGAAATCAAATTCAATTTCACAGAAAGGAAAATAATAAACGATTCGTAGAAACATAGTAGCTGACACGTTTAACAATAACCAACCGCCTTACTTACAAACAGCTGCATAAACTATGTATCGTTTGCCTTTTACTGTGACATGAAGTTTCAAAGTTAACAGAGAGAGACAAACGCTACATAAACTTAGTCATTGTTTACTAGCGTCGTCCGTCGAAGTCCCGATCCCATGGGAATATCGGGATCAAAAGTAGTCTATGTTACTCAGGGTGAATGTAGCTTCCTATGATGAATTTTTAAAAATCGGTCCAGTAGTTTTTGAGTTTATTCATTACAAACATACAGACACACATAGACACAAAAATACAAATCTTTCCTCTTTATAATATTAGAGTAGAAGTGTAGATGTAGATAAGTTAGGGGGGTTATAGTTGAAACAGCAAATATAGCCATTGCTAGCTAGTCAATACCTAGCATGAAGCAGAGTTTGCATCAAGTTTGTATGCACTTCAGATAATCACTGGTTTATATTTGTCTGGTGGGATTAGAGATAGTGAACATTAGCCTTCGGTTATCTAAGCGGTTTAGTGTTTATGTACTAAGTTTAATGCATGTCGAACATATCTGGGAAAGTTTTACCTCCTATACTTTATACCAAGGTACTTTAGTTTACATCTTTCTATGCATACTTACTGTAATAAAAAAAATAACTTAACCCACAAAACGGGGACTGGAAACGTTAGGATTTTACAAAAACTAAATTACACATCACATCAGGATGAAAATAATGAAAGCTCTCTTTATACATAGGTAGGTATGCCTTCAAAATGGTGATGGCTCACGTACCTAGCTGATGCGGACATTGAAGATTAAAGTCCCATGGGTGGGTCAACTATGGAACGCATTGTCTTTTAGGAAATGATTTCAATCTTCAATTCTAAAATCTAAGCAGAAAAAACCCGGCAAAGTTCGAAACTCGCGCACGAAAGGTTCCGTACCACTATCAAATTTGGACACGGAACCCTAAAGTGGTTTACAACAACCAATTTTTAAATTTGATAAGAAAATGTAAAATATTTAGCTTCGATTTTTACTCCCATCATACGACCACACCACTCAAAAAAAAAACTTTGGCACAAAGAAAGTCTAAAACTTATATGAAACTCTTTGGTAAGTGAAGGCAGATTGGTATATTTGACAGAAAGGGCAGCCATTTTGAATTCCATGACCTACTCGATTTGTCCTGACCAATCAGAAGCGACCTAACATTGTAATAAAACTTCTTGTAGTTTTTGAAACACGTTTGTTTTATGGGAGCCTCTCTTAAATATTTGTTTTATTTTGTTTTTAGTATTTGTTGTTGTAGCGGCTACCGAAATACATCTTCGGTGATAATTTCAACTGTCTAGCTATTACGGTTCATGAGATACAGCCTGGTGACAGACGGACAGACGGACAGACAGACAGACAGCGAAGTCTCAGTAATAGGGTTTCGTTTTTACCCTTTGGGTACGGAACCCTAAAAAATTGACTGAAACTACGGAACTCTAAAAGGCCCACTGTAGATTCTATTTATACAATAAAAAAAACTATGAACAATGACGTAACACCAAGCCTTAGCTTCATCAACATCGAGTTTTAGCTTTAAAAACATACCTTCCAGAATTTAATTATAAAATATTGTGCAGAGGCGGCTTTAGCTGCTTTATGTTAGTAATTCAATTCCTTGTGTACGAATTTATGTCAAGAAATAATTTCTGCAAGCCTTTGTAACGAGATGTAGGACTGTAACTAATTAAGATATAAAAACTGGTATCTCGCAACTTCGTAACCCTTACCATGGGTTTTTATTTTACTGCGTGTAAAAATGTCGATGCAAAAACGCACATTTTGTTACTAATTAGAGGAACTTACTCATAAAGAGTAAAGTTGTTAATAGTTGTGGGTCTGTTTTCCGGGTCTTAATCTCGCAAATAAGTATGTCTGTTTGTATTAACCGACTTCAAAAAAAAGGAGCAGGTTCTCAATTCGACTGTATATAAAATCGAAGTACTGAACTTGAGTAAAACCACAGGTAAAAAATTGTCACAACTAAACTGAGAACCTTCTTTTTTTGAAGTCGGTTAACAAAATACTTCTGCCGTTCGCACCGCGATTACCTCAATGTGTCAGCAGCGTTCTGTCATCATATGTACCTACGTACGGCACCCTACGGTAATCTAAAAAAATTAAATTAAAAATTTAAAAAACCCCCGACTTATAAAATCTTCAAAGTTAAAACAAAACTAAACTTTAAAAAGGTAAAAATAATAAGCCGAAAACAAATTTCATGTCTCTGAGTAGGTATGTGGTACCTTACTTTCCCGCGTCGGGGGCCGCGGACATGTGTCACAGAAGTTGATGGTAACCTACCCGTGCTTATAGTACCCATCTAACATTTCCGCGTCCCCCGACGCGGGAAAGTAAGGTACCACATACCTACTCAGAGACATGAAATTTGTTTTCGGCTTATTATTTTTACCTTTTTTTAGGGTTCCGTACCTAAAGGTAAAAACGGGACCCTATTACTGAGACTTCGCTGTCTGTCTGTCTGTCTGTCTGTCTGTCCGTCCGTCCGTCCGTCCGTCCGTCCGTCTGTCACCAGGCTGTATCTCATGAACCGTAATAGCTAGAAGGTTGAAATTTTCACAGAAGATGTATTTCGGTTGCCGCTACAACAACAAATACTAAAAACGAAATAAAACAATTATTTAAAAGGGGCTCTCATACAACAAACGTGTTTCAAAAATAACAAGGAGTCGAGTCAGGACAGGAAGGACAGGAGGACAAATCGAGTTGGTCATGGAATTCAAAATGGCTGCCCTATCTGTCAAATATACTAGTCTGCCTTACTTACCAAAGAGTTTATTTTATGTTTCAGATTTTCTTTGTGCCAAGGTTTTTTTTTTTCAGTGATTCGGTCGTTTGATGGGAGTAAGAATCGAAGATAAATATTTCATATTTTCCTATAAAATTTAAAAATTGGTTGTTGTAAACCATTTTAGGGTTCCGTATCCAATTGTGATAGTGGTACGGAACCCTTTATGCGCGAGTGTCGCACTTGCCCCGTTTTAATTAAAGTTTAGTTTTGTTTTAACTTTGAAGATTTTTTAAGTCGGGGGTTTTTTAAATTTTAAATTTATTTTTTTTATTTCACCCTTTTTGTAAGGTTGATTTTGATTAAACATGCATATTGTTGTCACAGTAGTTAAGTCCTTTCATTTGATACCCCACTCGGGCATATTAGAACCAATCGGGTTTTATATCCGAGTTTGACCCTACATATACTTTGAACGGCTAAGCCGATTTTGATTAAACATGCATATTCTGGTCACAAAAGTTATGTTCTTTTATTTGATACCCCACTCGGGCATATTTGAAAACATTCGATTTTTATTGTCGAGCTTCAACCCACATATATTATGAACGGCTGAGCCGATTTTGATCAAACATAGCTAAGAACACTCGCGCAAGAGTGACCTATCAACAAAAAAAAACTAAATTGAAATCGGTCCATCCGTTCGTGAGCTACGATGCCACAGACAGATACACACACACACACACACACACACACACACACACACACACACACACACACAGACAGACAGACACGTCAAACTTATAACACCCCTCTTTTTCCGTCGGGGGTTAAAAAAGTTCTAATCAAAGTTGTAATACAGTTGTATTACAACTTTGATTAGAACTAAGTATTATTCGCGAATGAAACCGCAGATCGTAACTAGTTACATTATAAAACAACCCGAAAGTAGACCGGTCTTGGTACGGTCCCGAAAGTGTTATTGTGAGACAGCAACTCGGCGGCAGCGGCCGGTTGAATTATCGTTGCAAGACCCGCTTTTAATTATTCATGAGACCCGTACAAGTTTCAGGGACTTCAGTCCAACATCTGGTGTGCCTCTATTAAATAATTTGCACCCACTTCTTTGAAGCACAGCGTGGTTTTGTTCGCCAAATTATTGCAAACTTTCTTGAAAAATTGCTTTTAATGTCTTTACAGAGCACGTTTTTGTCCACGTCTAATTTGAATATTTTAATTGTTTTTTGTTAGCACGTCAATAGTATCAACCATAAATTTCTTTTCTCAAGTAGGTAGGTAGTATAGTTGAGCAACTACAATTATTTTAAGACCAAATTGTTCCACTACTGTCCAAAGGTCTCCCCTATATCAGGGACCATGATAGTCACTCTTTGCGCTCAGCAGGCTGAGTATAGTTCTGGAACAAACCGAGCAGTTTTGGCTCGAGAAGTTCGCAATTGGCTAGCCTAAGGTATATACGCTTTCGCGGCTGATTTCGATCGCTTACCGCCGAGGTTTTGGGGATATAATTTGTGAATATCTGTAAAGCAGCCTACAGACATAAAAGATAGTAGTACCTACCAATATTTTAATAATAAAATAATGATTGTGTTTTAGATGCGGTCGCCGTATACGCGGGCGCTCCGGTGAGATGAGCTCGACGGCGACCAGCTGCACCTACTCCTACGATGAAACGATACAAGTACGTACATTCATTACATACAACCATAATATGTTTTACTCTGACCAACTAAACAGTTTAATTTCGTGGGTCGCAGCCTAAACTGGGTAATTCAAATTTATGAAACAGACCAACACTTTTATATAAAAAAAACCCAGTAGTTCTGCTAACAGTAGACCTTTATTGCAACGATCTAATAATTTACTATTATTTTGTTAATCATTGCAGTGTTTGTGATGAAAAGGTGGTTGATTTATTTGTTTATCACTCCGAAGATCCTCATCCCCATATTTTTTATATGACAAATTCGAAGCTACTGCCATTCTAATAAAAGTGATTAATGATTGAAATAGGATCTCTTAAGACTGACGACAGAACCCCTTTTATAATAGCCTACTAATCATAAATCTCCCCTCGACAAAAATATATAGGCTGTATTCCAAGTTTTATCAAGATCGGTTGAAAAATACTATCTGTAAGAAAAAGCAATATTACAAACTGACAAAAGAATACTTTCGCCATTCTCTTCGCTCGGTTAATTGAAGAGATTAAAACAGAAAAATTAAAGCCTGCACTCTGAGTACATTAATTTACAAAGCCATGTAAATTCCAAAGGAAAATTCATAGCTCCACAATGCTAATATATCCTACTTTCAGCACTTTCACTAAACCACGTAGTTTCAGTACCGCAGACTAACGCACATATCGCGATCGAAATTTTAATAAACGTAGTAATCTCAACTCAAAGGCGATGTAGTAAAGTAGGCTTTCAGTTGAAGAGGGTAAAGTGCTAAAACTGCAGGCCCTTCCATGTTGCCCCGTAATGCGATTTCAGGGATAACCTCAGCGCAATTTGAATCTTGTGCCTATGGGCGAAAGGGCTGTTATTGTATTGTTAGGGTGTGTATCAAGGGTATTAAAGAAGTTTTTCAGGACGGGCCATAACGGCACATTAGCCGACACGGCCTCTCTTACCTTTATTAATGTGGTACAAGGTTCCTGGTTAAATGTGGCAACATCGCTCCCGATGCGTTATGCGTGGGTCAACGGAGAACTGCCGACACTTAACTACCTATTAGTGGCCTTTAACCTGAAGTACCGTCTGAAACCCGGTGGAAAAGTTATTTCATTTGGTAATCATTAACTTTGTAACAAATGTAATAATAACATTTTATCCCACACCTTCTGTAATGTGTAACTACTGGTTGGGCACAGTTAACTTCGGTCATCATCATCATCCGAGCGTTGTTCCCGGTTGCATCCCTCTCGAGAGCCCGGGGTCCGCTTTCCTACTTTTACGTCTCCACTTCGCACGATCTTCGGCATCCCGTGTAGTGAGGCCATTTGCACGCATATCCGATCTTACAACGTCAAGCCAGCACTTCTTGGGTCTTCCCAATCTGCCGCGGCCGGGCGGAGGCGCCATGGCAAGACATTTGTTTCCCACGTAACTAGCCGGTTTTCGTAGAACGTGGCCGTACCACCGTAAGCGGCATTCTTGCAGTTTGTCTGCAATGTCTCGGACATGAAGGCTGCCCCTGATGCGGGAGTTTCTGACGCGGTCTTTTCGCGTCACTCCACACATCCAGCGCAGCATCTTCATCTCCGTGACACGCAGCTCCTGCTTGTGTCGCTCAAGCAATGGCCACGCCTCACTACCATACAAAAGGACAGGTCTAATGATCGTTTTATAGACCTGTCCCTTCAGTTTAACCGGCATTTTCGGGTCACAGATGACACCAGTTACCTCTCGCCACTTGGCCCAAGCTGCCGAAATGCGGGACTTGACGTCACAATCGATGTCGCCGGACTCGTGAAGCACAGATCCCAAGTACTTAAACTGGTCTGTCCGCTTGACCATGTGACCGTCAACGCAGACAGGTGTGGGATCTGTGGTATTGCTAGCCAAGTATTCGGTCTTCGCTACGTTGAGTTGCAAACCGCCGTTCTCAAGTGACTCTTTCCAAGCATTTACACGCCTTCCAAGCCGTCCCTTATCCGAGTCCGCTAGCGCAATATCATCAGCATACATGAGCATCCACGGGGGCTGCTCGTGTGCGTCTCGGATGATAACGGACAGTGCGTCCAGTATTACGCTAAACAGAAACGGACTTAGGACGGATCCTTGGTGGACTCCGACTGTAATGGGAAAAGATTTAGTGTCACCAACAGCAGTTCGCACCACTGAATCGGAATTTCGGTACATGTCCCGGATGGTTTCAATATAAGTTTCAGGCACCCCTTTGGACCGCAGCGCCCACCAGATCATCACGCGAGGAACACAGTCGAAGGCCTTCTGCAAGTCCAGGAACAGAAAATGCAGAGGCGTATTCTTCGTTCTGTATTTCTCCATAACGATCCTTAGGGCGAAAACAGGGTCCATGGTACCATGACCGGGGCGGAAACCATACTGGCCCTCCGAGACAGTGCACTCCTGCCGGATCCGAGAGTCAACTATACGCTCGTAGAGCTTCATGGTGTGGGACATGACCTTTATACCACGATAACTTCCACACTCCTGCACAGATCCCTTGCCCTTGAACACTGGAGTGATAACACTCAGTCTCCATTGGGCGGGGATTCTGCCGGTCTCGAGTATGCGGTTAAAAAGGTTGGTTAAGATGCCCACACCACGAGAACCCATAGCCTTCCATACTTCGATGGGGACTCCATCGGCGCCGACAGCTTTCCGATTCTTCATGCAGCGAAGAGCCTTGCGCACCTCCTCAGGCGTAATCAGTGGCACAAGTCCTAGATTCGGAGGGAGTTCCGGTGGCTGCACCTCTTTATACTGCTTATTGAGCAGTTCGTGGAAATAAGAGCGCCACCTCTCCTTCACCGCGAGGTCCTCGCATAGCAGGTTACCATTAGGATCTTTTACACAGCGGCACTTGGATATATCCTGTGCCGCTTTGATCCTAGAACGTGCCAACTTATAAATAAGCTTCTGCCCCTCAGACGTTTCCAACTTATCGTACAGTGGCTGTAAGTGGTCCCGTCTGGCTCTGGCTACTGCTCTCTTTGTGGCACGTTTGGCAGACCTGTACGCGTCGCGATCTTCAGGAGAGTTGGACGCTTGCCACTTTTTAAAGAGGGCTTTCTTCACCCTAGTCTCCCTCTGGACTGTGTCGTTCCACCACCAAGTTTCCTTGTCACACTTGCGTCCTCCCTTAGACATACCGAGGACCGACCGCGCCGAATCAGCGATAGACACCTGAATCCGGTCCCAGTGTTCCTGCACCGATTCGCCTTCAGCATTGGCACATTTGTCGCCGATTGCTGAGGCGAGCATCTGGGACTTGACTTCATCAAGCCTCCACCATCTGATTCGGCGCTGACATGGTTCCGGTCGTTTGTCTTTGGTCTTTACGCAGAGATCCATGACAAGGATACGGTGTTGGGCAGTGAGACTCTCACCGGGTATGACTTTGCAGTTGGCCACGTTGCCGATGTGGTGTCTCCTAGTGATTAGAAAATCGATTTGGGTAGCGCGCCCCCCGCTCCTGTAGGTGATCAAGTGGTCGGGCTTCTTTTTGAAATAAGTGTTCACGAGTGCCAGGTCGGCAGTGGCACACGTACGCAGAATTTCTTCCCCTTCCGCATTCCGACTGCCATACCCGAAGCCTCCATGAACACGTTCAAATTCCACCCCCATCTCACCCACATGACCGTTCAGGTCACCACCCAAAACGATTCCCTGTGACAACGGGATTGCCCCAAGTACCTCGCCGAGTTTATCCCAAAACGACCTCTTATCAGCGTCGCTACAACCGACCTGTGGCGCGTAAGCACTTACTAGGTGAGTAGGAACCCCCCCAATAAGCACCTTCACGCACATAAGTCGGTCGCTAAAGCGATTCACCTCCAAGATATCGTCATGCAACCCCTCAGCGAGCACCACAGCCACCCCGTTCTCTCCACCAGGTGCACCCGTGTAGATCAGCTTGTAGCCATTCCCAATGAGCCGGGATCTGCTGCCTTTCCATCGAGTCTCCTGCAGGAACGCCACGGCCACCTTCCGCCTGGAAAGTACGTCGGCTAGCTCCCTCGCGCGTCCGGTTAGCGTGCCAATGTTCCACGTTGCGAAGCGGAGTTTCGGGGCTCGCGTCTTTAACCGTGCCCGCCCGTGGCACGGTAGCCCTAGTCCACTTGCCACAGGAGTCGGGCGAAACTCCTGCGCGCCGTTATGCGGCGGCGCCCTATCCCTGTGGCCATAAACTCTTTTACTACTTTCCATAAAGATTTGGCAAATTTCGACTTTCACGGGAGCGACTGCCGTCTGACCTCCCAACCCCGAAGGGAAAGTCTGCGCCAGAGCCTCGTCCGTTTTTCAGCAGGTGCACCGGCTAGCAGGTGAGGTTGGCTTGGGCCCAACGATCTTAGTGGGCCCCATACACACCCAGTGGGCCCCATACACACCCAGTGGGCCCCATACACACCCTCAGTTAACTTCGGTAACTCTACAAATGTTAGCTGATAATGATTGCGATGCCCTTTTTTACTTGCGATAGAATTTATTTAGGTCAAATTTTTTGTGTTTTAACTATTGATTCAATCTATCGTTTCGGTTGTAAATTATCCATAACAGTATTTTATCACGAAACCATAAATATCTACTCGTTCTTAGCTAAGTACTCATTACATTGTTCTTTTATCTCTTGTCAAACAATTTTAGTAAAAAAAAATCTGTAGGTTATTATAACACGACAGAATATTAGGGATGTAAATTGCAAACATCAAAGATTCATTCTTATGCACGAATAGTAATGAGATTATCCTTAAAAAAGTTGAAAACAACTGTCGTTTAAAATCTTAAGTGTTCAGATTTAATTCAGAAGGTTTCTTATCTCGGGCGGTCCGTGAAGCTTTATTCACGGCGGTCCCCAGGGTTGGGGACCATTTATCAGTCGCGACCCAGTTGCCTCGACATCTGCCTGTAGACTACCTATATACTCGTACTTAGGAAGATAGGTATGAACGTGTGTTGTGAGTACCGGCATGTGGCGCTTATCGTTTTTCGATTTTGTTTATGTTACTTTATATTATTGTTGACGTTACTGTTTTGTTGTTTCGTTTCATATGGTTTCATAACTTCGCTGACAATAATTTGTAATGTAATGTCTCTGCGATAAATCAAATGAAGTTATTGTAATTAAATTATCATCGGATTTTATAGGTCTTCAACTTACGACATCTCTATATTTCATCAGGATGGATAATAGATTAGAATAGAAGAATACATACTGTGCCGAGTCCTAATATACTGGAAAAAAGTTCGAAAGAAGAAGATTTATTTTGGTACCATCATATAAATCAACCAAACCCCAAAAATAGACACACTATCGCTAAATGTCAGTACATAAAGACTACGGAATGTCCCTCATTCGAAAGCTTTATCAAGACGAGCGGCAATATATTGTGATTTCGCTATCTTTAATGTAGGTAATTGGCTTAGTGAATTTGATTAACGTAGTGTTTCCGGCGGAAGGGTTGTCCCCACAAATGTGGCCCACAGCGCATTAAGAAGGCGCGGGGCAGAAAATCGAATTTTCCGCTCTTATGGGCTCGCACGCGGTACGTACCTTTGTGTTCGCCGAGTTTTTCAGAGCGTGTCGTACACACAAACTTTGGCAATTTTCCTGAAGCTAGTTGGGTCGTGTATCCTTCAGAAGGCTCTGTCGCCCTTTGTGCCTGTGTTTTTATGGCGTTTACGCTGAGCTCGCTTTTAAGCCGATGTTTGTCCTTTTGTGATAAACTACGTACGCGCAATAAAATAAATACAGAGAAAACATCGTACAATGTATCCTTTGGTTAAAAGCTGTTTCTAAGATATCCGTTGGATGTATTTATATACTCGTAATGGAAAATGTTTTGTTTTTCTTTTTGATGTTTTTTTTGCTATCTATTTCTATGACTCTATATTATATGTACATACCTATTTAAATATGGCAGTTTTTTTGCAATCAAGAGATATCAACTGTTAATTTAAAGAGAGTGTTTCGTTTAAATACCTACTATGTAAACTTTGTGATTGCTGATTGCGATTTGCAATCAAGAGTTTTTGCTATATCTTGATTGCAATATTTAAGACAATCCTGCATTTAAATAGGTACATATAATATAGAGTCATAGATGGCCAGGTGTTTTTTTACACGCCTAGTCACATCTTTTGTGTACTTACCGACCTACTTAAAAATGAGAACATAATATTGTTATTTATTTGGATATATCATATTGTCAAATATAAACTCTCCATAATAGAAAACGCAAGTTGTTTACGTAACTTCTACTTTAATAGCAAGAAAACAGTTGCCATTAACGAAGTTATAAATAGTTTAATTAAAGCTTCCTTTGTTAATTAAAGCGAGACCCAATTTTGCAAGTATCCGTGTAAACAGGTGTATCAATTCCGGAGATCGTGGAATTGGCGACGCAAGCAGCGCGACGCGCCGCGGGTCGATTTTAATTTTGGATTCAAATTTTCCGAAAGATAAAGCGACAAGTATTACGGGACCTTTGAGCTTTTGTTATATTTATTTTCTTCGATACCTTGATGAGACTAACCCTATTACTTATAAACGCTGTTTAACAGCTGCATACACTAGGTATGTATCGTTTGTCTTTTACTGTGACATGAAGTTTCGAAGTTGACAGACGTTACGTAACTTACTCATCTGTTAATCATCGTTTATAAGTAAGGGGGTTTATAACTACCAGATGCATAACTTAGCTCTTAGGTTAACTAGTTTTTTTTCGTTACATTTTTAAATTTATTTTAATGGACGTAAAAGAAAAATGTTCAAGCAGCAGCAGATAAATCCATCCAAATGTTTCTAGAAAATTAATTAAAACGTTTCTAGTGCCTTTTAAAGTAAGCCTTTATCTGGATTCAAATTTTCCGAAAGATTAAACTGCGGACAGAAGGTTTACGATCCCCGAGAGCCTCCTGAAGCCCTTCTAAAACGTAACGAATGGCTCTAGTACAGCGAACAGAACACAGTTACATTGAGTCAGCTCTTTAGGATACCCTGAAAACTAATTAGGTGGGTAGGTTCACATTGCTACCCTGTCGTTACTTCGAATTATACACGTGCAAGAACTGAGAAACTCATCGAATCTTTACCCATGGGGTTGAGAAAATGCTAATATACAAAATTCAAATATGTTTTCATCGTCGCTATTCTTGTCAAAACTAAGTTTGATATCGTATAAATCCAGCTACCTACTTACAGCAATCTATATAAGTATTATTACTAGCTGACCCGGCAAACGTTGTTTTGCCTTATAAATTATAGATAGTAGCCGATTCTCAGACCTACTGAATACGTATACAAAATCTCATAAAAATCGGTCAAGCCGTTTCGGAGGAGTACGGTAACTAACACTGTGACATGGAAATTTTATATATTAGAAGAAGATAGAAGATGTATAATTTAAAGTCCTGACTAATCTATATATCAAAGCAAAGCCCAAACTGCTGGTCCTAGAGACATGACATTTGGAGATTGTGTTCTTTGTGATGTGTAGACATTGACTAAGAAAGGGTTTTTGGACAATCCCACGGGATTGGGACCTACGCGGGTGAAACGCGGGACGCTGCTAGTACAATTTATTCCTATACTCACCTAATTAAAAATTGAATTCCATCTAGGTATAAGTACACCACATGTGTCTACTTTTTACAAGTTTTCTTAATTTTCAAAGTTCTAATGTTGTTCTAACGTATTGTATTCCATAGAAACGATCACGCCCGCCCTCTGGTTCCGATTAGACAAATCTGTCCGTAAACGGGTGTTAGTAGAGGGTACCCTATTTACGAAGTTTTATTGCCGCTACTCGATGCTAGATGGCATCGACCACTCTTTTTTTATTAAAGCTTTTGGAGGTTTTATTATGAAGCAAAACTTAGCTTTGTTAATTTTAATACATTTTGATTTATTAATCAGCCTAAAAATTTCACTGAAGCTCTAAACTTTTAAAGTAATACCTATTTATTAAATAATTCTAATGGCTTTGCTATACATATTTATTCAGAGTTTCATATAGGTCTATTCCAAGACATAGTATTTTTTGTGTAAAGAGGTAACAAACACAAGAAAAATTGGGAAAAATACTACTGAACTACATACCTACATACAAACCGTAATTTTACGTTTTAATTCACAATTTCCCATAAGCTGTATAGTCATACTCATAATAATCCCATTATCCATAGCCTAATAACCTACTTAGTACTACTTACTACTTAGAAATATAGCAGGACCAGTAGTTAGGGCTAAATGATTTTTAATTGTAAAAAAATAGTTAGGTTCGAAACAAAAATACACCTACACCAATAATCAATAATAATCAGTAAATAACAGGGTTGATAATACAATTTCGTTAAAAAACGGTCGGGCCAATAAGTAACACGTTCGGGTTTATTTATCGGATGGCAGTTAACATGATATCAGCAGTCGGATGGGATCGAAACATTATTCGTTGTTCGGTGACCATTTGTCGTAATTAACTGGCGATGGTTAATCCTGCCTCCAGGCCAATGATTCCCTTCCCCGGGCTCCGCACTCAGGGCTGGAGTTAGGGACGGGGGCTAAAGACTTTAAAATTACATCTAATTTAGTATAATATTAAATAACTGTTTCGTTTAAAATGACATCTAATGAAGTATATATTCAATAACTGTAACGGTTTCACCCGCCGTATCATGTCTAATTCAGTGATTATGAAAATTAATAGACAGATCGGGTGCTTTGGCATATTGGAGATTTATTGAGGAAACTGTTATCAGTGTGCGAAGATTATGCCCTGGAGCACAATATGGAATACAACCCCGACAAATCGGTATACATGGTGTTCCAAGCGCCGATGGCTATTACGACCTGCCGTCCTTAACACTCTCAGGCAAAAAACTGGAAAAGGTTGAAGAGGCTAAATATCTTGGTCATATGATCACCTCAAAGTTGTCTGACCTAACTGATATTGAGAGGCAGAGGCGTGCCATTGCGGTGCGAGCTAATATGCTGGCGCGACGCTTCGCCCGCTGCAGCGACCCTGTAAAAGCTCAGCTGTTCACGAGCTACAGCACCAGCGTGTACACCGTCGAGCTGTGGTCGACCTACACGAAGGCAGCCATGCAGCGGATAAAGGTGCAGTACAACGACGCGTGGCGCGCGATGTACCGACTGCCGCGGTGGTGCAGCGCCAGCGGCATGTTCGCCGCGGGACGCGTGCCCGCCTGGCCGGCGCTGCTGCGAAGCCGCTCGGCCGCCGCGCGCACCGCGCTGCACCGCGCCGACAACATTCTTGTGGCAGCCACCAGAGAGTGGTACCCCAGCCCACTTCACCAGAGATGGAGGGCGTATCATACGCCTATTACCTAGGCTACTTGTCACTCTATTTTTTACAATTTTTCATTTAAATTTAATTGCTCATTTGTTTTTAATTTAATTTAATTTTAATTTATTATTTTGTTAAATACCTTTTATGGACGTTAATCTGGAATAAACAAATTTCATTTCATTTCATTGAATGGGGATCGGGAGTTACGCGAAGCACAGGCTGTAAATGACTAAATCATATGTAAATCCTAAATTTTATATGTAAGACTAGCAGTATTCCCGCGTAACTGTCGACTCCGCGAGAAATTCGAATGGTTTAAAAATCACCAGTAAAACCCCATATTGGCCAGTAGATTGAGGATATTGGTTGTCTTATCTATCATCTAAGAAAGATTCTACAATCAATGGTGTCAAATACAATCAACTAAAACGAATTGACCCCTCAATTACTGATCTGATTACGTCCTCTCTCATAGGCCCGATGCCCCCACTGCACTGTGTCGCGACATCCTAAATCACCACCATGGCATGGCATGCCGCGACAGCCAGAGTTTTGTTTGACCTTCTGTTCTGCTTTTTGCTGTATTGCACTGCGTAGGTAGAAACAATGTTTAGTAATTAACTTGTGGTTTTAATATTAAACCAAAATAATTAGGTAATAAATACTATGGGAGAATATAGTTCAATAAATGAATAAATTTGCTCATGAGTTAATTACAACGGCAGTCAATTTACTTGTGATACGTTTAGTGAAATGAGATAATAGCTTCACAAAATAGATATTACTCGGGATTTAAAATTGTAACAAGCCAATCGTCCACCGCCAACTATGAATTTAGTTAGTTTGTGTTTCGTAGTCAACAATTCATATTATGTATGTCCAACGAAAACTATGCCAGCTAAACTAAGGTCACTTGTATGATAAACTGGCGAGCTAAGCTTAAGTAAGTTAAGTTGGTGGTGGACGATTGACTTACAATTTCATCCATAAACGCATTAACAAAGTTTTTGTATCTTTTTCGAAGTCTTGCGTGAATTTTATTTGCAACTACGGTTACTACTAGTATCAACCCGTAGTATAAGTCTCATAGTGTTGCTACAGACCTTGTTTTTTTACACGAAAATGTACAAAACATATAAACAACCCAGGTTTGTTTTATTTCTTTTTTAACAATACTCTAGATTTCTGAATTTTATCGACAGTAAATTAATAATAAATAATAAATTCTTTGAAGAACACACAGCGCCATCTACTGGCATGGTAAGCTACTAAGCTTGTGTTACGGTGACTAGACAACGGATATAATACTAATATTTATTTTTCTTTTATAAATACATGCATATTATACATAGAGACATAGGACACCCAGACCAGAAACAAATATTTATTTTTAAGCACTCAAGCGTTGTAGAAAGAATTATTAGATTTATATTTTAACCTCATCAAATACGCCTTTTACAATAATTAAACTTTTACCTATTTACCGTCCGTAGACGCGAGCATGTGATAGTGTTATCGATGACGTCATTCCGCCACTCGGAGTTGGAGATTCTTTTCATGAAATCCGAACATTGCTCGGTGCGATTATTCACACGATAATCTAGATGTTCAAACTTTAAGGTAGATAAATAGATTGATTCTTTATAAAATGTAAAAAGATTTTTTATCTTGTCTTTATCTCTTTTGTTTGTTTTTCTCCTTTAAGCTGATCTAGAAGAGTATAATTACGAATTGTAACAAAATTTTATTGGCATTACCATTGGATGGTATTCGTTGTACTGTTAGCCCATATTTATAAGTCTCGTTCCTTAGTTTTGGTGTAGACAACTCTGTATGCAGCTGTGCAGTATCGTATAATATTTATACTTAAAATATTACCTAATTTATTTCAAAACTTTCGAAAATAGTCACGTGTCACTTTGAAAATATAATATCATTCTATATCATAATCTAATTGTTATTTTTCAGTTTTCTGACAAACTTATGACAAACTTGGCCGTGATAGTTCTGTTTTAGAAACAAAATGTTGAGAACCACAGGCAAGGATAAGTTTTAGAATTCGTTGAATAGAAAGGAAATAAATGATCCCCTTCTTACAACACTAATCCCGAAAGTAGACGGCAATGTGGTGAAATTTATCTACAGTATGAATGAAAAGTTAAATCTCGATAACTTTAATTTTTATTTATTACTAGCTGACCCGGCAAACGTTGTTTTGCCTTATAAATATTCTCAGACCTACTGAATACGTATACAAATTTTCCTGAAATTTCTTTGCTATAAACCTCACGGAGCCCGAGACCTTTCCAACGAATGCAAAACCGTGGAAATCGGTTCGTGCGTTCTGGAGTTATAGCGTCAGGAAGGAAAACCCGACTTATTTTTATATAGTAGATTTCTGGCTTTTAATATTAATAGAATTAATGCATTTTTCTCGGCATTAAAGTAAAGTTCCGTGTAGGCTAATCGCCAGTTAAACTTCGAATAGTCCGAAAGTCCGTCAGTTTCACCAATGAACTTGGTTTCATGACTGACTGACTGATACTTTTGACTTTAATTTAACATCTAATTTTACTGTGGATGTGATCGATGATGATGAACAATTTTTTTTAGTCTAGCTTACGAGCTAGACAACTTTTAATGTAAAATTAGGAAATCTAACACATTTTATTTATTTTAGCTTAATAATTGCTCCTTATGATAATGATGGTTACGCCTATACGCGTTACGCGGTTACGCGGAGTTATTGAATAAATAAAACAATGTAAGCCATCACGGGACGCCTGGCAGATGTAAAACATCGACGCGCTACGTATAGTAGGTACATATGTATATTCCATCACATAACATGGCGATGCGTCGCCACGGCCTGTATCGCCACGCTAACAATCAGGTTTACCCCGCGCCTATAGATGTTTCACATTACTATAGAATTAATAAATGTTTTCTTCACGCCTACCTTGTCGATAGGTTGCAGTTGTATCTTGATAGACTATATTTTGAGATCACCCTGTATTGACCCGGTGGTGCCCCGGTGCATCGAGGGTGCAGGGTGCAGCATCGCGCCGCCTTAATCAAACCGAAGCAATTTATGATCGCCACACGCCACTCGCCCGTGGGGCCGTGGACGTTCCTTCTTCTTATAGGTGAAAGTAAGTAAACGAGCATGTTTGTACTTCACGCTTCACGCAAAAACTTCACGCAAAAACTACTTAACCGATTGCGATAAAACTTTATTCGTAGATCGCTGGAGATCTGGATGCTACTTTGCTACCCATGCTACTTTTTACTTTACTAAACTTTACTTTTTATCCCGCCATTCCCGCGGGATCGGGACTTACTTTATACTTTACTTTATGTAACTCAATAAGTTTATATTTTCTTGATATGCTACCTACAGTGTCTTGATAGGAACCTAGGTATGCTACCGTCTTAGAACACAAGATTTTTATAATAGCATTAAAATTGCACATTTTTGTTTAAACTCCTAAAGCAGGCTCCGATTAAATTGTAATTAAAGTTTGTATTTAATTCAATCGTACCTAGTTTCAGAAAAATACCTCTAGGTAGAGTCGATAGGTAAGTTTGGAATATGCCACATCTTTAATACCTAACAAATATGTCTTTAAAATAATTTAAGCACACCCATTTGCTTTTTAACTATTATTAAACTTAAAACCATCCTTCTTAATTGTTACAGTTAAACTGTCTCAGTCGAAGCAAAGTTTTATCTCCGTAGCTAGGGATGCTGTCTGGATGGATTGCTGGAACTTGGTAGAAGGCAAGAATCTTTGTAGGAACCAAAGTTTGAGAATACTTCTAAGTAGGTATATTCGGCGACGACGACGCATATGCGTTGGTCTTAAGTCGAAGGGCGGCGCCCCTCAACTAAAACTGCAGTTTTATCACACTTTGTTGATAGCGTAAATGTTTCCGTTATGTTATTGTACATTTATGTTTTATTGTATAAGTTGGACATTGAAAGCTTATTGTATTTATAAACTTTTTTACTTCTTATGTCTTATTGTATTTCACGAGAATTTCAGCTAAATATAAATTTTGTGGCCGTGGATAGCTCTGAAACTTTGCCATTCGTTATACTAATTAGTGTTATATTAGTGTTACGAATATTGTTAATAAAAAATATTGAACAGACAAAAAAACAATTATCAATGGTTAATTTTATATAAGCTAAAGCACTTGCCATTGCTATTTCGGGCGATTGAAATAGCTCGATGTCAGCTGATTTTCGTTCGATGTCGGACTTCTGCGGCGATTGGTTGAGACCACTCGATGTGGTCGTTTGTTTAGAAAAATTACCGACATAGAACGAAAATCAATAGAAATCGAGCAATTTAAATCGCTCGAAGTGGCACAAGCGATTCAAAAATAGAGCCACAGCTACGGTAGTTAAAATGCTGTGCTGTTATAACATTTTAATATTTTGATCTAGGTGCATTAGTCGAAATTAACAAGAATAGTTAACAAAGTATTTCCTGATTCAAAACATCTTTGAATAATATTATAGTAAAAACACACCATACCTACGCCTGCCTAGTACTCCTTCCTACATAAAGTATTCTACGACCATCCGTTTCTTTTTCTTTACAAAACTTTTAAAGTTTCTTCTCATAGAAATAAATAATATCTACCAACCCAACACAATCCTCCTAAGCAGTCGGATAAAATACATCTTAAGCTGATTGAGAGTAGTTTGCATATTGTAGATGATCACAAGGATTACTCCACATAAATTCCTCAGCGCATTAATCAGTTCAACCCCACAGTTCAAGTCAAAGTAACAAACACTTGAAGTTAGGACAAACCCATTAAAATGTGCATTCAAAGTGCAAGTCATGGGGTAGCGTCTCGTTTGGGGTTGCACTCTTCTAATTTATGTACGCACTGATGCGGTAAATGGATGGGCTTTGCGGAAACAAGGTGCTGTAAATTAAGGACTTTTTTAAGCGTATAAGAATGTTGTAAGTCTTACAACTCCGAATGGAACAACTAATTAAGGCACTTTTTATGAACCGTGTAAGTTTCAAATTATATAAGTGTGCGTGTAAGTATTTTTATGTCAATACGCCAGCACTAAAGCATTTAAAAATAATCAAAAATAAACCCAATACTTACCGCCGACCTCAGAGACTATTAATGGTAGTTAAACTATCATTAAGTAAAGATTTAACAGACAATATCTTAACTTAGTGATAGTTTAAGTAACATTAAACGTCTCGATATATATATGTTGTATAAATCCATTAATAATACTTATAATATAAGTCTTACAACAGACAGCTATACAGCCATGATCTCAGCGGGAGGTTAGGCTTGATATAGTCAAATATATTTATTAGATGAGAAAATGTGTTTTATGTTCGTTTTGAATAGTCTTATAAACTAGGATACGAGCTGGTTTTTACCTCGTGTAAACAATAAGACACAGGTCATATCGCTTTGCGCCCATTTCTGGTCCACTTCTCTAGATTCCGTTTTGGTAATGCCCAAATCCCTGCTGACTTAAGATCGATTTTCCCACAGTTAAGATCTGGGAAAAACCGGTGATCTCACTTTTGTAACTTCCCCAAAATTGGGATGCTTAAGCACGTTTAACCCTCACTTTGCAGCATGTGTTATTTAAGTATTTTATGTAAAAAATAACTTTTATAAAATCCCTGATTTTCCTTATCCCACATAAGTCTCGGTCGTGCTTAGCCTGTTCTATGTACCTTTAAAAGTTTTCGTATAAGATCAAAGAGATTTAAAATGATAGTTGAAGAGAGAGTTCCTCTCAAACTTTATGAACACAGCTATAAGTCGCGTCGTCGAAGGCCAGTCGCCAGTGGAGGCACTTCGCCGACGCCGTGCGCTGCAACGCTCGCTATGCGTTAGTATTATCAGTCAACTTAACTGAACTTAAAATATGTTTATTAATTCAGATACATATTCACATATCATTTTGAAACGTCAGTAATCTATTATGCCTTCGGAACGCGAACTCTAATAAGAACAAGACACGAGAAACTCATGGGGTTTATTTTTCAGTGATCATGTGATTCACATTGTCGCATACCTATTTACTATTGAACAATAGTGGAACTGGAGCAATAATGTGCGGGTTGAGCCTGCGTGAAATTTTAAAAAAGAAACCATTGTCTCGTTCTTGTGAGTGACTCAGCAAATGTCACTGATCGATTCCACTCAGGATTCTGGTTATGTCTTTAACTAGTAAATGTTAAATGTCTATAAGATCAAAAAGCCGTTGCCCGCTTTAAGATGTCAGTTCGAGTTATAGGATGAGTACGTGACTTGACCCAACGTGAGCGTTTGTTTCAGACAGACATAGTTTATTTTATTTACGGAATTTCGGGAAGTTTCCATGTTTATATGTTACTACGGTTCGGCGTATAGTATTGGTATACCAAGTATTTTATATATTTTAGGTCGAGAACAGTGTCAAATGAAACTGAATTATATAAGTAGTAGGCGTTTCTTTGCATTGTTACGATACTTAGAATATGAAAAAAAAAACAAAACGTAGGGGCATGGTCATGGCAGTTTTAGGTTTCATGGTACAAACATATTTGCTCTAGTCATTTTTCAGGAAGGAAACAGTCGACTACGATTGTATGGAGACAGGGTATGAAGTGTCCTCTTAAGACTGATGTAGGTAATTTTAAATAATAATTAACTATATGTAGGTACTTTAAAAGCGCCATACATTCCGGCCTGTGTTCTCAACAAAAAATCATACAAAGATAATTTTAGGTGAAATTCAGTTTCATACATATCTACTTAATTGTGTAGTCGCCTATACCATACTAGTGGGTATTTAACGTGGTATACAAGGTTGTAGTGTCACAACGGCGCCGCAGGAAGCCTTTACCGCACTACAGGGTCTTACGAACACTTATCGCATTCTTCCTTAACACGTAAATAACTTTTGTACAGACAGCAAGCTATCGCTGTTAATAAATGTTCTTTTTAATCCAGCTTGTAATTACTTTAACGGTTTCCGATGTCTCATTATGTTTTAGTCGATTAAGTTAGTACCTACTACTTAATTGTTTTATTTTTAATTAATTGCCTTTAAGCAACTTAGATGATAATCTTTACAACTACAAATCTTATACAACTACGCAAATCTTATACCTGTTGTAGGTATGAGTACGCAAAATTTAAAAAATGTAGATATATTTTCCCATCCAGTTTTGGTGGTAAAATCTCCAATTCTACAAAGGCCGCATTAAATTAACCAAAACCATAAAATACGCGAAAGACGGCGAAACCAAGTAAAACTGCAAGTGCGCATCCGTATTGGGGCGGGGGCGGGAGGCTGCATGGAAAGTTGTTTTCCCGAGCAAGGGCGGCAGTGCGCCGAGCGCTCGGAACAGCCACGCGCGCCACGCGCCCTTCTAAACCCAAGACGAACTAGCGTGTTGGGCCGCGTCATTTCACGCCTCTACCAAAAAGAACCATGTGTTCACAGCTTTAGGTGCAATCTTGTGAATTTTCTACAAACATTTCGATAATATTTTTTAACTTAGTGTAACTTTATGTGAAGAAAGTGAGAGTGCAATAAATTAATTTACAAAAAAAAAGGATTGGAACATCGTCTGTTGGATATTTTACGTACGTCATATTTTCCTTTAGAGGCTTCCTCGTACTTTTTACGGCTGAAATGGGATAAAAGGATCTTCGAGTCTGAAGTTTGTGTTTTATGTTATCGGAGAGGTACTTTTGTAGGTAACACATATAATGTTTACTTTATGTCGTTATGTTTGTGACACAAAGGGTGAAGTACATTTTATTACAGACAGACATATTATTCGATCGGCCGATAGTTCGAACAGAAACCTTTGCTCCTGCCATTTCGGATAATTTAAATAGGTACTCGATTTCTGCTAATTTTCGTTCCATGTTGGACTCCTGCGACGAGTGATTGAGACCACTCGTTGCGGTCGTGCGATTAACGTAGAATATTTGCAATATCAAACGAAAATCAGAATAAATCCTGCTATTTAAATCGCTCGAAGTGGCAAAAGCGATTCAAAAATAGAGCTCCAGATCTATTAGAAGTACAAAATCTGTTTGTGTTTAATTTGGTAGAATCGGTCGATGGAAATGTCAAAAGACAATAAAGATAAGGGATTTGTAGTTCATACCGACAAAAATAAAAGTGACTAGTCACTAGGACTTAATACCATTATGATAGATAACTGGTTGGGCCGGTGTCGCGCGGTAGTGCAGTGACTCACCGTGAATGGCTTAGCTTTATTCAATGAATAACTTTCACACTATCACTTATGAAGATCATTGTTGATAAGAACTTTAAAAGTTACTGAATTATAAGGCTATAGTCATACGTGACTATTAATTTGGCAGAAGGTACAATAACTGATCTTATTATAATATTTTTGAAATGCGTTTTAACCCTAGACGCTGACTTATTTGAATTTTATATGTGAATGTCAATCACTGGAATCGGATAATGTTAAGGGGTGAAAAGAAATTTTCCTTTTTAAGCTCCTTGTAATGAGATTTTTTAGGCATTGACTCGCCCGTCAAATAGTCCTCGTAATAAACGTGGTATAAGGTCAGATTACCTGGTCCATTACCTTTTATCAAAACAAGGCCTTTCAAAGTTGACAGATAGAAACAAAACGTGGTCTAGCGAATCAGATCTTAGATTAGGGTTATTAATAAGGGATCTTAGTATTAAGGTACAATTTTATTGTGTAGTTTTAGGAAATATCCCCCTTTTCTTCACTTTAATTATTTATAATTTTGAAAACCTAAGGACGTAGGTACCTAATAAATAGAGATAGAATGACCTACCTACGTTGTGTTTAACTATAGATGCAGCTGTTAGTTGTCTTGTCAGAATAATAGTTGCCTACGGGCAAACCGAGCTTCTCTAATGCTCAAGTGATTTGCCTGACCAGACCGACCACTTAGTAGCTGTATTGTTAATCCTTCGGTTTCACTTTAGATTGTCTTAGTTGTTTGAAGTAGATACTAACAATGTACATTATATAGTTGTAGGTACTCATAGTAAGTTATATATAGGTATTTTAAAATCAAATATTTTTATAAGTAAGTATACCCAATTTATCAAGTCAAGTTAAGAACGAAAAAGAAAAATTAAGAAATAATTAAGACACGAAGCTTTTGATGCACCGTGTGCTTGCACGGTCTAAGGAATGTTTACTATTTCTATTAATTTCTACCCATTTTCCACACCTATTTTCTTCTTCTGTCCTCCGTGTAAACTCTATCATCCCCTCTTATTTCATGCCTTGTCTCACTTACTTAGGCATATTTTCAGCCCTTTTTCCTCATCACCTATCCGTTTTTCTTCAAAACATGATTTATATATAAGTCTAATTATCCTTAATGCGCATTTCTTCAAGCAGCTTTTTAAAAAGAGCCACACACAAACACGTGGATAACAAAGCTTGCTAAAATATATGAAAATGTAACGGCTTATTTGATATTCTCATGAAAATTGTAGCGGGTGCGAGATGAGTCGGAGCAGAATTATTGGATGCGAACGTGACCCGAACACCGTGAACTGAATAACAACTGTCACTGTTCATGGAAACAAACCTCTAAGAAAATATGTATTTTAATACATCAGTGTTGTTGAGTTACTTAGTTACTTGTAACTTATTTGTAGGTGTTACGTGAAGTGTACAAATTAAACTATCAGATTTCTACGTGATGTTTTAGGTAAATGTGATACATCAGTAATTATGAATGTAAATAATTTGAATATGCATGCATATCCCGATGCATAAAATATTTTCTGTCACATTTTTAATTAAATTATTTTTTTGTATGTAGCGTAAGTTTTAAATTAAGCTCAACATATTTGTAAATGACTTATCCATATGCAAATATGCTGAACCACTTTTGTGAATCCATTTTGGTCTAAAATTAATAGGACTTTGAAGGACATTATATGATACTATTTATCCATATACCAATAATTCGGTGCGTAATATAATATACCTATAGTTCAAATTAGGGGTGAACCATGGAATCAATCTAAACTAATCCTATTTCATGGAAGTCAAACTCTACTCTACTATAATCTTAGCCATTAGGTAGTAGAATACATACAACGTAATAACGTTGTCTTTATTCTACCATGCATTAAAAGTATACACTTAATTATTAACACGCATAAAGATTAAACGAACAACGAGCGAAAGAACAAATTCACATAACTCATTCGCCCAGATAACGTTTTCAACCGGCACGAACAAAAGTCGCAGTGCTAAGTGCAGCGTTCCCCTGAGAGCAATAAACTGCGCAGACAATTTGTTTAATCAAAAACAAATGTAGGCCTCAGGCTCAGGCTCGGTAACGTGACTCTTTTGTATCCCTTTGTTTATCCCTGCTTTGCTACTCTCTATTTCATTTCACTGAGTTTTCACGCAAGTTCCAGGTGTGGTGTAGGACAACTCATTCGAAACAAAAGCATTCCACAACTTGCCTTTTCGCAGAGCTTCTTTTAAAGTAATCACAATCATTAATTTACCAACTATCCCCATTACTTATAATAGTAATAAAACATTTATTTCAGGCTACTAAGGCTCATAAATACATACCTTATATACAAACATAGGTATATATTTACGATGACGATAAACGATGACTAACTTTATGTAACGTTTGTCACTGTCTGTTAACTTGAAAATTCATATGACAGTACCTGTGCGTAACATTGATCGTGCGAAAGGGAGACGTAAAAGTAGGAAAGCGGACCCCAGGTTCTCGAGAGGGATGCAACCGGGAACATCTCTCGTATGATGATGATGATTATATTTTTGACGTAACGAGACAACGAGACTACAAAAATAACAAGCGAGCGACGGAGTGGGAAAAGTGCTCGTATAAAAATAGTAGAGGTAGAGAATGAGGCCCCTGTTTGTTTATCCCGGAACGAGATTTATCTTGCTTTACGGGATTAGCAGTAAAAAGTTAAGCAATGTAGGTGAGAACAGCACTGCAGATGTTATGAGAGGTGCGTGACGGATGGAAATGTTGTGTCGTGTGGAAACCTTGTTCGTCTAACGAGAAAAGTTTGCCTTTTAAATCTCTTGAGGTGGCTAACCAGTAAAATTTATATGCTTTTTGTTTGGTATTTTTTGTTATAAATTGAACTCGGGTTTAGTTTAACTTTAAAATGCATTTACACTTTTCTCTTTATTTTACAATTTTTAAATATTTATTATATATTATTATTATTATATAAATATTTAATATATATTATTATTATATAAATATTTATTTATTTTACAATTTTTTTATGAAACTTTATTGTACTTTATTTTTCGATTCAAAGTTAGCTTTAATAATAATAACAGTTCTAATGCGTAACAGCCTTTCTTGACGACCTCTGTGGCGCGTCGTGCGAAAGCGCGATTGCAATGCAGAAGGTTGCGGGTTCGATTCCCGCCGAGTGCAAGTATTTATGCTTAAAAAATAAATATTTGTGTCTGGTCAGGGTGTCCCTCTATGTATAATAAATAATAATATGTATGTATTTACAAAAAAGAAAAATAAATATATGTAGTATATCCGTTATCTATTAGTCACCGTAACACAAGCTTAGTCGCTTACCACGGGGCTAGATGACGCTGTGTGTTGTTCACAGAATGTATTTTTTAATGTATTTTTTCATGAATTATAAGGAGTTGTGTCAGTTCCAACAATGAAAATGAGGTGAATTTAAACAGTCGATCGTTAGTCTTTACCTGCAAAATACGATTATACACAATAAACCAAGCTTAATAAGCGCAAAATAAAACATTTTGTTTAATAGAGTCATTATATAAGCTTAACCAAAGGGTTAGATTTAATTTCAGAATAACTTCATCTAAACATAATCCAGTTGGAAGCGAGCCTCAGTGTAATTTAGCCTTGCTGTCCTCTCCTATCTCATAAATGCGAAGCGTAGATACACCCATTTGTTTACATTTAGACGCAGCCTCTACGCAGAGAGCTTGCTTAATTAGTAAAGTTATTGACTTGTACCAAGCTGACATGCAGATAGGATTAGTGCGAATTTGAAAGTCCTCACTGACGACTGATTTAAAATCTCATAGCAGCCTAAGGTCCTAAAAATATTCATGAAAATTTGAAAGACTGAGAAAGGGGTTTTGAAAATTCTCACGCGATCGGGATGCTTTGCTTACGCGAGTGAAACCGCATGGTTCATCAAAAACAGAAAATTAACTGTTTTCACTTTCACCACGTAATCGTACCTATATTGAAAACAATATTCGATAATATTATAACGGGCACCCGGAATCCATTGGAGTAGAACACAATGGCCAATGAATTTTCAGTGAGCCGTCTGAACCCTGAGCCAATGTTTTGGTACGCTCGTCAGGTGCAATGGCAATTTCGTCCGGACGACGGAACGGCCTACCCAGACAGTGAGACGATGTCTCTAGTTTATCTGTGTTTCTCAAACTGAATTTTTATATATTCAATTGTATTTGTCATTTAGAGTAGAGCTATTTAGAGACGTAGGTACAGTTGCAGATTTTATTCTCATCGTGGGACGAATGTAAAAATACATGTATCTAAGTCGAAGTCTTTCTTTAATTGAGCGATGTTGGTCTAGTGGTAGATACCCCGGCTTTTATTCTGAGAGTCGTGGGTTCGAATCCAGACCGACCGCGCACCAATGTCTTTTTCTTTAAGAAAAAGGTATGTGCGCTAATAACATCGCTCTTACGGTGGAGGAAAAACACCAACATGTCCTAGGACTCACCACGGTCCGAAGACATGGGATATTCAGTGTTTTCTATGTATCATATGTATGTTTTTACAAAAAAAAAAAAGAATAATATGTAGTATATCCGTTGTCTAGTACCCATAGTACAAGCCTAGTGCTTAGTTTGGGGCTGGATTGCGCTGTGTGTAACGTCGTGCAATATTTATATTTATTTATAATTGTTTTAGTGCGCTGTTAGATCGCTCTTGTGGTGAAGGAAAATGTTGGAATTACTTTTTTTATATATTTAGGGATATCTACAGCTACATACACATACCTAGTAAAATAAAAATATATAAAACAGAAAGCCAATAACGGAAATCAAAAGTAATATTTTAGCGGGCTAACTATAATATCATTTTTACAAGTAAGTAATCGTATCGGTAATTATTAATTTAACTACTGTCTATTACCTGTATTGCAAGTCTAGTAACTTGTACAAAGTACAAGTTGTCCACGATCTTTTTGTAATAAATAATAAAGTTTAACCTACGAATATACTGTTTTTAAAGCCGCACAACCCTATCTACTTTATAATTCTAATTAGGCAAATTCTTTTTCTTGATCGCAATCATAATTATCTCCTTATTTTTTATATCTATTAATTAACTTTATCACCGAAAAGTTTAGAAACTCCGTGAAATGGTACCCATTCTTCGTTTATAACGACACCTTACAGCGGGTAATCACTTTTTCATCTAAAGGTGCTGCTTCTGCTGCCAGAGAAAATTAAAAACGACTTTTATTAAAGGACTTATGGACAGACAGACAGGAATTCATGCGACGGACGACGATATTGATAAATATATATAGTACGTATTATTATTTTATGCACGTCTTTGCTTCTCCAGAGTCCACCAAGTTCACTGAAAACTATCCGTATCTTTTTGAATTTCAAAAGAAAGAAACCAAGAAAGCTGCTGCTGAAAGATAGTATCAGATCGTCTAAAACACTTCAAAGCTATTTCGAAATACCGGGAAAATATTTTTCAAGGAAAAGCTGCTTTCCTTCGATATTCTCCAATATTCGCCTCGATGATAAACGATAACGTGCCGGATACGTTACTATGCCTCGAAGGCGATAGTTCAAGACGGTTTGCGTTGTCGACAAAGTAAATTGTCTTATAGAATAATAGGTATTTGCCTGGTTTGGTTACAACCCGCTTTCCATTCGTTTTCCAATCTTGTAAAAAATGAATTTTTTTTCTTCTCTGCTATTTTCATTTTGGTTATAGCTAGGTACCTACTTTGTATTGCACCTACTTGGTGCAAATTTATAGAAACAACTAGGGAATGTATAATACAAATAACATTAGAAAATCTCGGTGTAATTGTATATGATTACGTGATGATAATTAAAACATTAAACGGCATATAATTTTAGTAATCTATAACATATATTTTAAAGCTTTTAAAGCTGAAAGTGGTGATTTTTTTTCATTTATCTGCGCCGCGCGAACAGTTAATTACATATAAACCGTGTTAATTTTGGATTTCCTGGCAAAACTAACTTGAAACAGACATTTATTTTCAGAAAGAATAAACATATTTTTGTAAAAATTATCGAAGAGTATAGCATAAAAAAATATCCTAAAAAATCCTAAGAATGTTTCAAAATCTTGAGTCTTGACAGGACTCTGAAGAAAAGTAATTTCATGTATTGCAGTAGGTATACAAACCTACCAACCTGTTAACAACTCAGACGTTCAATAATGAAGAATGTAGGTATGTTTCCAAACGATAGACGGTCGTTGAACGAGAAAATTTTATGCACTTTCAGGGTCAGACTAGGTGAAGTAAGAACTTGCAAAATATTCCATATAGAACATGCCGTAACTGCCATAATCAAATGACACAATAAAAGTACCTTACTTCGTAAATTAGGGATAAGTACAATAAAGAAATTAATTTCTCCCACGTTCACTTCGAACAATTAAAGAATCGTGACTTCCACCAGTCAAAAACTGTGTTATGAACTTTGCATAAATTTAATTTAGCTTGACTTGTAGTTTCAAATAGGGTTGCGAATGCAGACTTTAGTAAGGGTGTTAATAAAATGGATCATTAAATCAATCGTAAAAACTACATCAAATTCTTAATCTCCTTTAGTTTAGGTACGAACATTATCGCAAGGTTTTTCTTTTAATTGTAATTGAAGTAGAAAAAATCTTGAAAGAAGTAGATAGAAGTAAGATTACTGTAAGTTATCTAATCTTTGAATTAGATTCGACTGCTTGGGGCTTATCGTTAGTTTGTACAACAACAACCCTTTTACTTAAAACGATGATTAACAGTTTACTAAATTATGTAACGTTTGATCTGTCTGTCAACTTTGAAACTTCAAGTCACAGTAAAAGACAAACGATACATAGTTTATGCAGCTGGTAATCGTCGTTTATAAGTAAGAGAGCAAATGTATATTATATTGTCCGGTTCCTTTCAACACACAAGTCTGTTATTCTATTTTTAAGTGCTTAAGCCTGCACTGGGCTTTCATAGAAATAATATAAAGAAACAATACTTCTGCAAAAACACAACGCACGATAGACGCAGTGCTGGATTCGAACCCGCATCTTACTCAATCCGGGAGCACGACTTGAACCAATTAGTCTACCGGCTTCGGTTTGCAGAAGTATTGTTTCTTTAAAATATTTCAACGCAGTCTGTTTTCAAAAATGTTTCCAAATAGCTTCAGACAAATTCCATGATATATTGCCTGTATAACTCAAGGAGAAGTTTAAATAGGAAAAAGTAAGGCAGCGTACATGATGTATAGTCTAAAGTTGTCAAGTTGGATCGCGTGAGGAAACAGCATTAGAGTAGAACCCTTTGGTGTTATTTATCGAGGACCGCGGTTACATCCAAACCTTACTATTTATACGTAACTTATGTAACAATGTGACAAAATAATGGCTTTTACACGCGAACATTTCAGTGTTATATGAGATAGATGAGAGAGGAGAGCTAAGCAGTGAAACTACTAAGGATCTATTTATGTGGATTTTCAATGACATTTCATTGAGCCATTACTATAAAGATGACCACGTAGGTGCCTACTTATGTATTACTACTTGTAAAAACAACCATCCAGTAGGACTAGCACTCGTATTTGTAGTCAATTCTAAGTTACTACTTGTCTAAGTAATGTGTCTGTCACATTCTCGTTGACGTTAAAAATCACTAGTAAGAGCGAGACGGCATTGTTTAGCCAAAGTCATTACTTAGATTCGTCTGTAAATACGGGGGTAAATACTTATTTCAAATCGACATTTGTAATTAAATTTGTAAATTGACTCTTAAGTATATAGGTTGTTCTAAAAGGTAGGTTGTTCAAAAAGTTGTTCTCGTAGACGTGTAGAACAACATATTACAAGCAGCTATCTTATAAACTCCAACATCCAGTAGGTATATCAAGCGAAGAGCCATCTAACTTTTAATTATGGTTAGATAGTACAGTCTCCACATTGCATTTTTATGGATGGTCAATTCGATTCGATTCGGTTATTTGCTACGAAAAATGTGCATTGCAATTCAATGAGGCAATACCGTCAGCATCTTAAGCAGGAGTCCACAAAGAGAAACCGATTTACTGAGTAGTTCGGTTCAAAGCCCAGAAATGATCTAAACAACGGCTTAAGATAAATCGGTTTTTATTGGCTACCTTCGTTTATAAAGCTATGTTTTATTTTGATTGATTGATAAAATTAGGAATCAGTTGTACCTACAAAAGATTTAGTAGAATATATACCTACTTAAATTTCTTTTAATTTTGTATGTAGCTCAAGTGTATTTTATTTGGATTTTTTTAGGGAAAAATATGCATTCAAAAATTTTCATTTTTTTTGCCTCAGCGCTAGTAAAATTTTTGAATGCATATTTATTTAATATTTATTACCTAATTTTCCTTAAATTTTTTTCTAGGGTATATAGGTTAACCTACATGTTACTAAATTCAACGGCACGTTAATTATAATAATTAACGGAACCAAGATTTCAAAAAGTTGTACAGTGAGTAGAATTAAAACTTAGCTCATCAACGGACTTGGGCCGCAGCTTCTGAATAATAAACTGGTGAATTTGTTAATTTACTTATAATCAAAACTCTTGTTAATTCACTTCGTTAACGATTTTGAGGACACTGTAGACTGAAAGTTTCTGAATCAGACGATTGATTAATAAGATTTAGATAGTCAATTTGGCGGATACAACACTTTGCTTACAAGCAGATACGTCCTGAATAAGGCTGCAAAAACTACAATAGGTTTTGAGGTGTTGGTTAGTAGTAGATACCCCGACTTTCATTCCGAAGGATGTGGGTTCGAATCCCAGCATTCATAAATATATACCCGAGGCGGGAGGATGAAGTTGTTTACGTACGTAGGAACCGCTGGCCGTTGACTGCACGTCTCCCCCGGGTGGCGCTAAACGAACAACAGCCTTTGGCTGCTGTACTGTCGTATCTTACAGTACTCCAGATATTGTACTTACTTATCTATTAAGATAAAGATGCTCAACTTAGTTCTGTTATGAGATCGATAGTAACATGCCATTCGATTAATTTTAAATTTGAGTCTTGTCAAGTATCCACCTAAGTGCCTACAATTTTCTAAAGGTAATTTAAACATTTGTAAAGTAAATTTTTCTCCTGTTTTCGCGATGTTGTATTGAAATTAAGGATATTATTCGGTTTTTAGCATTGTTACAACGCTCAACGTTTCGAGACCTTTACAGGTCCCTTCTTCAGAATTTACTTTTTGTTAAGTAGCTAAGGTGCCTATAAACTAGCGTACCGTCTAGTCTGAATTGTATTATTAACAGTGTCATCGACCGATCATAAATTCTCAGTGTGAGATGTTTAACCTCACTGAAAATGTTTGTAGATGAATATTTAAGCATTCAGGGTGGATGGTATAATAGTCGTGCTGCATTTCGATGACAGACCGATGGCATAATGATAATATAATCGATGGGTATTAGGCTAGGGACTGGGAAATTGTTGTTAAAAATTTACTGTAGGAGTTTTGATGGTAAATCGATATTGTTTTACTTACCGTGTTTTTGTTTTGTTTTGTGTTCTTTGTTGACACAAAAGATATCTATATTATTTACATTGAGATTTCGGTTATCTTTGTTTTGACAAATAATTATTTCAGTAGGTACGTTGCACACAGCTTCCAATTAAGCAACTAGGAAGGTACTAGACTTAGAAAAGTGATAATACTTTTTAAATATAAACACATAGGAAACATTGAGAAAACACCAAAAAAAAACCCAAAATTCAGCATAAGTTCTCGACCCAGATGGGTATCGAACTCACAACGTTCGTGCGTCGACACAGAGGCCGTCAAAAAGCAAAGATATTCATAAACCTAGACGATTACTTGCATACTTACATACATGGAATATGCAATTACGAAGGAAGATATTAGATAGAATATTGATTCTACGACAGAGAGTGTAGTGTTTCCATACATAACGGCCAGTTTCTTCATTGTAAATAATATTCAAAGTGATAACTTGAAGCAAAATTTCGTTTAGATTATCACTTTGAATGAATGTAAGAACTTTTCGCTGACCAAAACCGCATATGTCACAGATTTTCGTAAAATGCTCCACAATAAGTAATTAACACCAAACTAGTAGAAAATATTTTGCCATAGAGATAACCGCGTATAACAGCTAAGTGCCTAATGCAAATGAAACGATGTAACACCACAAATCTAACCCAAAAGCATAATTGTTCATTACTTACGCGATCTCGCTATAACATTACGACGCTCAGGTGCCCAATTAATAACACAACTCGGTCAGAAGCACACACAAAGTTACGTAGGGAAAGTAGGTACGTGCAAACGGGGTTAGTACCAAGGACGAGTATAAATTATACCTGGCTTCACCCTTCGGCGTCATGTTGTCTGAACGATCGTAAATATATCGTGTTTTAATTATTTGCTTCCTTTAATTGGTGTAATACACGCAGCTTAACTTTTGAAGTTTACCCGGAAGAAAACGCTGTCGTGAGAAAATTAATTTTATTAAAACTTCAATAAATATTTCCGACATGACGCAAAGGTGGCTGGAATTATGAGGATTCTAAAATTTCCACGTTTGGTGCACGCACCTTCTTTGTAGATTCTTTATACCTATACATACATTATACACCACATAGGTAGAAACAAATCGTTGATTATCTCTAAACGAAGCCGTTCAGAAATATTATGAGCGGCTTTGTAGCTGTTAAAAACTTAGATAGTTGTGAGTTGTTATTTGCACAGCAAACGAACTACCTTCCACATTACAATTATTCAGGTTTTTTATGATCATTTAAAAACTATATCTAAAGGCGGGAATACACAAACATGCCCATTTGCTAAACAACTACATACACAGCGTATATCTGTATGCCGTACTCCGGTAACTAGCTTAGAGCAATCGCACGCGGTGCGCTGCGCCGTCACGCCCGCCGCAAAAATTTCATCGTATCGACGGACACATAAGCGGTAAGGCGCAGCTTCCTTGTGACGTATTTATAAGCAACTGTAAAGTGCCGCTCCAACGTCACAGCGCATTAACCTCTCCCTGCCTCGTCACAGCAGCGGTTGCGCTTGCGAGTCCGGTGCAGCACCGCAGCGCATCGTATGCCATGTCACAGATATTTATATTATGTTAGACGAACGCAGAGACACCGCTACGGGCGGCGTGGGCGCCGCCGCCCGCCGTAACGCACTGTGTACGGTCGTTCCTAGTCTGCGCACTACTCCGTTCTACAGGCATCACCAAAATCTATCAAAAAAAAAAATGTAAGGCAATGTTATTAATTTAATTACCATTACATGGTGTTTAACTGCACGGTTTCAATATCAAATAAAACTTCCATTTAGTTCCGAACATTGGGTATGCTATCAAAAGCAATTAGACTTAACTGAAGCAGAAACCACTTGAATTCCAACTTGCATTTTTATTAAGTGAAATGAAACGCATTTTATATTTTCCGTTTCCTCGATTACATTCGCTTTCGTGCAATTTAAGTATGGGTATTTCTTTGAATTATTTTTCAATTAGGTAATCCCCAGTCTGCAATGCAACTTCACGTAAAATTAGATTATTTAAGCTTGATTCGACCAAACTCGAGTAAGCAATAATTAACGATTTTCAGTTTGAATCCTCATTTTTTCTATTGAACAGATCGAGAGTCTCTCGAACAAAAGACGATTTATTGCTATTTGTTGCTTATTCCAGTTTGGGCGAATTGAGCCTTACCTAATTAAAAATTCAATAAAATTCAAGCCCTAACAGGTACTCGCATAGCAGTAATTTTAGGAAAAGTAGTTTGATGCATTGATAGGTCCAAATCTTGAAACTTTTTCCCTTAACAATTTGGCCTACTGGCATTTTACTAACGAAAGATCGATCGATAATTTCCTATTGCGATTACAAACAAATTTAAAAAAAATAGGACATCAAATTTTTGATAATTTGAAGTGGTGGCTAATGGTTTTAAGTTGTTTATTGTATTCTATTTTGCGAACGCAAATATGCAAAGCTGGATATTCAGACCGGGTTAAAACGTAGATGAGTAGTCAAAGTTTAACCACATAAATCAGCTAATAATCCCCTGAAGACAAACATAATAATATAAATCTTGGTTAACAAATTTATTAATTAGGTACCTATATGTAAAGTTACATTGCGAAAACGTGTTATTCAAGAAGGTATTAATCCAATAAAGTTATGCAAAACAACGTAACATGAACATCACGATAGAGCTAAATAAACGAATTTAATACAGATAAGTAACAAATATTATTAGTGAGAGGAAGTAATACAGGAACTTGGGGCGTGTTAACTTAATGATTTTCTATCTGAAATCGGATAGTGTAGTGCAGACGGAACAATTTATTAGACAACTAATGATAGATAAAGAAATGTTAGTGTATAGTATTTTATTGTCGGAATTACGTAGGTAGGTACAATTTTTTTTCAACTCAGATCAAGACTGTATGAAATCATTAATTTAAATTAACTCTATTCAAATAATTTCTGCAAATGTAGAGATAATAATTATTTTGCAACATAATTAACAAAATATGTCTAGATTAAAAATATGTAGGTAATGTATCACTCTACCTATGTAAAAACATAAATAAGAGTTCGAAATAAATTAGAATATAAATGCGTTAACTACAAAAACTAAAAAAAGTAAAATAGATTTTTTCAATTTTTCAATTTATAGCCTAACTTTTTTTTATTAACATTGTTTTAACTAGTGATGATACAAAACCGCTATCACCGCTATTGATAGATTTAAAAAAGGGATACATACTTAGAAAAAAAAAAACAAAAAACTAAAGATACGGTACCTAGTCACGGCAAATGAGACGATAAAACTGCGTCTAGCTGACGCACTAGCCTCAGTTGTATGTCGAACCGTTGCCGCGTGAGCACGTGCTGTCACACTGCGATTTTCTTTTTGAAATCCATCAGAATGCCTTCTCGCTCATTTTACAAATGCCTGAAGCATTCAAGGAAACAAAAAAAACATTTCACTCGTAAATACTCAAATAGTTAAATAAAATAATAAAAAGACCTAAGATTAAAAACAAATTTTTAAAGACAAATGTTTTTAAATACAATAATTTTATGAAAATGGATGTTGGTGTTTTTCGTTTCGATTTTCGTATACTCTTGTTCGTTTTTAGGGTTCCGTACCCAAAGGGTAAAAACGGGACCCTATTACTGAGACTTCGCTGTCTGTCTGTCCGTCCGTCCGTCCGTCTGTTCGTCTGTCACCAGGCTGTATCTCATGAACCGTAATAGCTAGACGGTTGAAATTTTCACAGAAGATGTATTTCGGTTGCCGCTACAACAACAAATACTAAAAACAAAATAAAACAAATATTTATGAGGGGCTCCTATACAACAAACGTGTTTCAAAAACATCGAATCGAGTAGGTCATGAAATTCAAAATGGCTACCCTATCTGTCAAATATACCAGTCTGCCTTCACTTGCCAAAGAGTTTCTTAATTATAAGTTTCAGATTCTTTTTAGTGGTGTGGTCGTATGATGGAAGTAAGAATCGAAGCTAAATATGTCACATTTTCCTATCAAATTTTAAAATTGGTAAACGATTTTAGGGTTCGGTACCCAATTGTGATAGTGGTACGGAACCCTTCGTGCGCGAGTTTCGCACTTGCCGGGTTTTTTTTTATCTAAGGATACATATTTTATTTTTTCCACAACACAATTAAACGTCCAATAATTGTTAGTGAGTAATAATCAAGATAAGAACCTTATTAACTCAATAGACTGCCTTTAATACTTTCAGGAATTTAATTCAGTATTCAAATGTTTCCATCACAATGAACGCAGGTATTTTGCAGAGTACTCTACTGGAATATTCGACTAGCAATACCTACTGTGATCGGTATCAATACTAGGAGCGGATGCATCCATTGGTAAATCCTTTAGATATTGTGTCCCGATTATATACTTTGATAACAGACTCGTACCTGAAACCCAACGCCAAATCCAGCTTTACGAATAGGATGAAGATCTCTAGTAGGTAGATGTTATTTTAAAATTATTTGCAAATTCTAGTCTAAGGCTTTTATAAAATCAAATAGCTTTAATAAAGTTAATAGAATAAGCGTAGTACCTTTCTAGTTTTGCTTACTTCTACGGTTAGATAAACGTTATATGTAGAATCTACACTGATTAAACATCTACATTGTAGATCGTTTAATAATAGACTTTGTAATAAAGAGAGTACATACTCAGGAGTTTTTATCTTGACAGTTTAAGATTAAGCAAAAGTTTAACTGTTTAAAAACTGTGTCAGGCCGGCTTGCTTGACGATTCCAAAACATGTTTCAGCTCTTAAATGTGATTAAAAACTGTCAAAATATCAAAAACTATCAAAGTTTGGCCACATAATAGCAATCTTCTACTTATAGAAATAGAGACCAATGTTCGATTTACGCTCAAAATATTTTTAAAAAAGTCCTATGCAAGCCGTCCTTAATAAAAGAACAATAGTAAGCTTTTATTAAGTAATACAGCAAGTGTATAGGTGAAATAGCTATCGGATATTGAAGTAGCTTTTCTATTTACGCATCCCAGCACCCTTGATCCTACCAAACTCTTTTCTATTTATATGCAGATTCGATGTCCGACCATAAGTTATCCTCTCGTAACCGGATCATAGGAATAACCCACCCTTAATGATACCCGGATAAATGCAAATTTTTCATTCGTGGGGTTTTCGCCGACATTATAGTCAGAAGTCAACGTATTGGAATTAATTAATGTGGGGCGACATCTTGTTTTATTATTTTAATTTTTTAATGTTCTACGGATTTGTTTGTTTTAATGTCGTTAGCGGAATGACTGCTGATTTTTAAGTTATTACGTCGATTAAGTTGTAATGAAATTCATATATAGATTTTGAAAGAAGTTAGTAGTACATTTATGGTAACGAAAACGAAAACGACATAAAGACATTCAATTTAAAATTTAGAAATAACATCCTATACTAATAATGATAACGCTGAAAGTTTTGAGTTGTATGTGTGTGTGTTTGTTACTCAATTTCGTATAATCGCTGAACCCGATTATCATGTATGTAACTCGGCATGTACCTAAATATCCGGAGACCTGGAATAAAACATAGGTTACTTTTTATCCCGATATTCCCGTGGGATAGGGACTTACGCGGGTGAAACCGCAGGTCGCAGCTAGTAGATAACTATAGCAAAAGCATTAACGATAGAAAGAGATTTTTTTTAATTATTAGGTACTTACTGATTAAATGTAACTTATAATTACCTAGAGTTCCAGAGTTAAAAATACTTGAATGTTGTAATAACGTTTTATGAAACACCGATCCTTATTGTTTATTTTCAATTCAACCGGTTTTGATGGTAATTATAAATTCTTGCGTGGAAAATTGCGGTTGAAAATTGCTTGGAGTAAGCAGAATTCTGATTAAATTAAGCAATATTTAGAAGGGGAACGCGTCGAGGGAAAATAATGAAAATATTGCTGGGGGTGATTCTAAGATTAACTGAAAACATACACAGAGTAAAAATCATTGTGGCGAGATAAATTAAATCTAATATCTGATATAAGTAGACCAGGTATACTTAGGTACTAAAGAAACTCTTAAATTCATAAACATAATATTTTAATGTAGAAGAAAATTTCTTAGGTATCGAAAAACACTGAGATGTTTTTCATACTTCGTAGTTTGCTAGTTCAAATGCCGCTTGGACCATTGACATATGGGAAAAACATGGTTTTCAATATTAAAATTAGATTAACGTTTATGTAGGTACCTATTAACTAATTAAAATATCAATTTGCCAAATTTTAGTCGATCCTAAACACACCCATGCATTCAAATATCTTTAACTACTAATAACTTTTAGAGTTATTTGTATATGTCTCACTATTTTAATGCTAATCTCCTACTGTACACTACCTCCCTCTCCTAATGTCTCTAGTAAACAAACGCACCTTCACAAACTCAGTGACTGCCATACATCTAAGCAATATGCAAATATTTCAACCCGGTCATCAATCCTTCGCGTCGGGTACAAAGATAAATAGTGCCCCTGACACTTGCACATTGCAGCGAAGCGTTTGCACTGGGCAGTTTACGGGAACGGTTTTTAAAAGTTCTCTTAAAAACGTAAGGTATCTTTTTTAACCCATCTGGGTAAAGTAGTTTTAACGAAGTTTTCCAATTTATTATGTTGTTACAACACTAAGTTTATGTATCGATTAGGCTACCTTAATGAGAAAGTCTACCTACTCTATTCTTCAAAAAAACTTTATAAACGTAGTCGACTGCTTCCACCCTGAATGAAGACATTACAGAGAATATGTTTATGCCATAAAACCTATATTAGCCTTGCTCGTTCGTATTCTAATTTTTCTAAATTTAACTTATTTTCTAGGTACTAGAATAAAAAAACAAAACATTAGGGGCATGGCATCAAAAATGGTCATGGCAGATATAGGTTTTAGGGCATAAACATTTTTTTCTGTCTTTATGTCTTTATCCAGGGAGTAAACATTCGACTACGTTTGTATAGAAACAGAGTAGGTAGACTTTCCTCTTGACCATTACTAAAAATAATAACAATAGGGAGAACTAAGTTAGTCCTACTTCTAACTAGTAAGGTACTTAGCGAGTAACACGTTACTTCAAATTTCTAATCACGCTAGCTCTTAACTTACCTTTAAATGAAATTAATTAATACCACCGTTAATTAACTAGCAGTCCCTTATAAAATTTATCGTTAACTAGATTAAATCATTAAAAGGTAAGTAAAGGTCGCGCCGGTGACCGGTGAAGGCGGCAAACGAGTTAAGCTTGCTTGTAACTCAACAGGTATTACCGGACGATCCCTGACTGTGACCGGTCACGGCCGGTATTAACGCACCGTTTGACCGGATCAGATTTATGGCTGTATTAATGACCTAATGGCTTATGAACTATACGGCTTCGAAGTCTGACGAGTTTTGTGCAGGAACTATAGGAAGGAAAAGGCGTGGACATGATTCTTAAGAGGATTTGTTGACCGTCAAGTTGATGCGATTTCTCCATACAACAAGGATCAAAAGAAAAGCTCCTTTCCACCCCTTAACATTAGGTACATATACGATATCAAAATAACTTGACTTTTTGGGAAAATATATTCTACAAAAATAGAGAGAACATTAGATTTGAGGACAAATGTGAAGAATGTTATTTTTGTTTCGCAGATTTTGTAACTCTTTTATCTCATACAGCTGAGATAACGATAGACTCCTATAGTGGGCGAAATATCCCACCGATAATAAAAAATATCGGTAACTTCGTGGAACCTATAGGTATCCCTAGTTTTGTGAAGGGATCGGTTGAGAAATACGACTTGTGGATCAGAACTTAGTGTCACTAAATAAAGTTTTGCTAGACTTTAAGCAGATGCACTTCACTTGCAAAAAAGTACCCATCTTTAGTTCTAAGGAAGGAATAAATGATACAATGGTGTAGTTTTCTGGTACTTTAACCAGTTTCGGGGGCTTGAATTTCGTTGCCTTCCGAGATGAATTCAAGCACTGAAACCTTATGTAAGCACTTTCCTTTAACTTTTCTCTCAATAGATTCCAACGCCTCTAGCTAGATAGGTATTTGGCAGATCTATCCTAAAGATGAGACCATGTAATGTTTGATTAACTTTTCCGACGTTCAGCTTCTCATCTCTGCAAGAATATTAAAGTTTTTAAATGCAAGTTGGGCGATTATTTTGATTTAATACATTTTATTATCATCCGAGTTATGTACCCGGTTGCATCCGACTCTGGAGCCGGGTAAACACAGTAGTTAATTCTTATTGACCATAGTTAAGTCTAATTGCAAATATATTTGGCAATGTTGTCAACGGCTGGCCGCCTGCTTAACACCTAATCCTCCATGGGCAAGCAGTTTTCCCGCTACCGCGCGGGAAGAAGTTCAGGTAGCTATAGTCTCCCCTAGACTCGTCTTAGTCGCCTTTTACGACACACACGTGAAGAGTTGGGGTAGGCTATTTATTCTATAGAATAAGTCTACCCTAACTCTATATCTCTATAACTATCTAAATATCTAGTTATTTAATAAGTACAGTCTCTCAGCACTCTTTTCTTCGTAACGTAAACAATAAAAATCAAGAAACAAGAAAAAATAATAATGATACACGCACAAAATCTATCACAATAATAAACCGCGAAACATTAATGTCGTACCCAAACAATAAGTTAAATACGTTTTTCCGACAAAACCAGACGGTAAGTAAAAAAATATGTTCACGAAAAAAACTGAAAACAAGCTGAAAACGTATTAGGAGGTTGTAATAAGGAAAATAAGGTTTTATGGGCTTTGAGAGTACAATGGTGATCCCTCAGGGTTAGGACTGACTACTGATTTTATGTTGGCCGATCCAATAGCTCAAGTATGCTTAGGAAAGTTTGTGAGTGTGTTTGTTGCTCCTTCGCTCAAAAAACCCCTTTTGCACTTGTGATCCGGATGTTCCCACGGGATCTTCACGTCAAAACTAGCGTCGCCTAATACGTAACTTACATGTTTGCGTAAGTGCAAATAAATCCGGGCACCTACATTACATGCGAGCTGTAACCGTAATCTCGCGTTACTGTGTCATGGGTATCGTGATACAAAATGATGGAAGTTCTAGTGTGAGGGTACGTCGACTTACGTCTAATTTTGATATGAGTTTGTATATAGAGCTATTTATTTGTATATTTGACCACTTGCCACAAATGCAGACCATGCAAAAAATTACCATTTGCGAGGTATCGACCGATGGAGGTATTTGCGGTATGTTTCAACGCTGAGGCGACCATGGTTTTCCTTCAGTGAAGAACCATACCACCGCCGCGCCGCCCTCGCCGCCGGCGGTGAAAGAGGCAAAAACATGTGTGACCATGTTTTAATCGAACCAAATGGTTGTAAAAACTTACTCTCTTTACTCTTTCTCATAAATACCTACTTTTCGCTTTGTAAGTATATATAATGTGAAAAGGGTAAACAGTACTTTTTGTGGTACGGAATAAATCTTTCCGCTATGGTTATGAAGTAATTCTTTGAAATCGCTGACGAATATTATTATGTTAAATTAAGTTTTTGTTCAAGTTGATGTCACTTCATATAAATAACACCTCTCAATTTCAGCTTTACTATTAGCGGTTTAGGCTGTGCGTTAATCAGTCAGTCAGTCACTCAGGACAAATCATTTCATAGAAATAGATAATGAGAAGACTTACACAAAACGTAGTGTTATCAAAAAAAACAATATTATAAAATAGTGTAGGGACGCAAAACTAACAACAAATACCAAATAAAAGAAAGTCTGTTAACCGTCGTGGTCGCAAAAAATATGTTAGATATTACATTACCATATCAAAAGGTTAAAACACGATTCCGAGGCTATTCTACCCATCATTGTACGTACCCTCGCACAATTAAATCGTGATAAATGGAACACGAAAAATCTAATCAAAATACTTAATGGAAAATTCCCCTGCATTGCAACACATTGCAACTCCTTCTATAAGTGTGGGTGCAACTATTATAGCACCGTCGCTTCCCCTAGGCTAGTATTACGATGGGATTTGGAAAGTTTTCAAATGTTTTAGACAGAGATTTTCAGTTTTAGAGTGAAATCATTTTATAGAGCTCGCTTGTATAGAAAGGCTAAGTAGAAAGACGCTAATGTAGGTAACTGGTATTTTTTAACAATTTGTTATTTTATAAATAGACAAACATTTATTTCGCAACACAATAGCAATTCACTCACTAGTAGTCTTAGGTACAAACACAAACAAAAGACAAGAGGTGAGTTGTATGCTGGAGTGGTGCAGTGCAATAAAATTCTTCGCTGACTGTGTTTTAGGAATATTATCTATGTAGATAGATAATATTCATTTTAAGAAACATAGATAATATTCATTTTAAGCAATATCATGACATCTCATAACGTAGACGTACGTTTCGTAGCCCGTAGAGGTATAAACCTGAGAAGATCTATGCCGTAAAACAACCGTAGGCGAAACGCTACGGCCTGTAATAAACTACGAGTACCGGCGTCCACGGTACTTTATTCGAATTCAATTGAATTATATAAAACTTTGACCTACCTATACGAAAGAAGAAAATGCATGTATTCAGACAAAGCGTTAAATACGATAATCTTCAAAATACAGTATACATCTCGCAGTAAAAACAGTCATACCATAACTGGGAAATTAAGTTTTATACTCACACAAATAAAAATAAATTGTATTAAGCATGAGGTCAATGTGTGCGTTGTCTAGGGAAGACAAGTGCATTGAAGTGCAGGAATGCATTCCCGCGTGTCCTCCCTAGGGGAACCACCCCTCTATTTCGAATGCAAATAATATTTCTTCGGAACAAAGTATTTTAGTGTTAATACCACGGTAAAATGTGTGAGCCCCACTGTGTACTTTATGTATCGGGCAATATTAGTTTGTTTCGTTGGCCATGGAAAGGGCAGTGAGATGTTTATTGCACTGTGAAAATGAGCGGTTTGTTTGTTTGTAAGTTTGGCGTTTGTTTGAATAGTGTTGTCAATATTTGGTCGGTAACCGAGTTGGTTTGTGATTTAGAGGGTTCACTGTGTCGTCAGTTTCATATTAATTAATATGGTAAAATACACGCGACTGGTTAATTTTACAGCCGATTTACTCAGCCAGAGGCTTAAGTGAAAATTTATCATTTATTATTGTTTGCATTTGCATATCTATAATAATTTATTAATATACTACGTAATTACTTAAATAAAAATAATATTTAAATTCCATTAATGCTGTATTCGTCATATTTTGTCAGCGAGCCCAAAGCACTGGCAGCATTGCCACGCTGAATGGCAATTACTGATTCTCTGAGCCCAACAGAGTCCAGTTTTTTGGTCCCGCATTGTGTCAACTAAACACGAAAATAAAAATAAACTAATCCTATAGTATGTAAGTACTTTATTTTTGTTTCCACAAATTCTTCGTAGACGCGGTGGACATAATACACCTGAGTTTAGCTCTGTTTTCTTTATTACTCCCAATAATTGATTTTCTTACATCTACAGCCATAAGCGCACCGATAAGTCGCGGCGGAAGCGCGTGTCACTGTAGCATCGTCCTTTGTGACTTCCGCCTATTTTGTGATTTTGTCATAATGTTTACTAGTACATAATAGTTTACTCGGGTTGTTTTCAATATGATATTCTGAGTCCCGTACCAAAACTCAAAACTGCTCTTTATTAATCTTATTTCGTATTAAAAAAGAAACTGAAACATTTCGAATAATTTTGTAATTCAGTCACCATATCCGCTTCTATTGCGATTCGGTTTCCTCACAGAATGGCGGTAAACTTCGCTTTCCTGACCCATTTATCCGGATATCGCAGGGGCGGTTACACGTTTCAAATTTAGATTTCATGCCATTTGAATGTTGTCCTACTCTTGCACTAAGATTAAGAAAGGGAGGTGGGTAAAGCCTAGTAACCTCGTCGGGGTACCCTCTTAGGCAATATCAGTAGATGGGTCGCAAGGCGCTACTAAATCACTTAGGAGGAGGGCTGGGCGAAACTTGCTGTTTTTGCTCACGATAAGAATATTTGAAACAGTGCACGTTGCTGACGTTAAAAAGGGTTAGAATCGCTTCTGTAGATGTAACGCTTAACCCCGTTTTGTTTCATAGCCATTTGTGTCAATAGTTTCCTTTTGCAGTAGGAACTAAATGGACTGAAGGTACTCGTATTACTTTGTGAACCATTTCCTATTGAGAACGTGCCTCATACGTTTTTTGAAGTTCTGTTCATCTCTGAAGTAACAGTTCTTTGCCTAGTTGATTCAAGCGTGTGTTGTAGTACAAACATAAGTTTTGCTGACAATTGCAAAATTGTGAGATAATTAAAAATAACAAAATTAGATATCAATCACACCATGCATACAAATTATGAAAGAAAAAAACATAGGTTTTTTTCACAGGTTCAAAAACATAGGGATACAAAAAAACACGAATTAAATAAATTAAAATAATTTAAATTAATAATCCAAAAATGAGTCCCTAGGTATAGTACCCAAAAGGCTGGCTGCATTGCCCCTTTGGATAGCAAAAATAAATAAAATAATTTACTTAACTTACATCGTGTGCATATTGTGGTGCATGTTTCCATAATTACATTATGTTTTGTATATCTATTCTACAGTAGATATATTTTATTATTACTAATTACATATATACTATTAAGGTAGCATAAATTGGAAAAATAAATATGTTTTACTATAAACTATTTAATTTAAGATTTAATTTGCCATAGACGTGATATTCACAGAAATGACAAGTTCAGTCTTACGAGTTACTTTTGAAACATAGATACATTCAAACTACCGTAAGTTTAAAAAAAATATCGACCAGAGTAAGATTAATAATTAAGTTCTTTCAAGTAACAAGTACCGCCTTCACAGTGTATAGTAGTAGTAAAGTAACTAAGTTATTTGTCCAAGTTCACGATGCGGATAACATAAACTTCAATTGTAAACTTCGATGGCGAACTACGAGGGCGCGCGTGTGGCATAGCAGACTGTTGTATAGAGGCGGAGAAAAGTGCTTTAGAAAATTTAGCCCTGTGATACATTAATGATGATAAACGCACCGGAACCTTATCTAATGTAGGTACAAAGAAATTTTGTCTAAGCAACACCCGAGACCAATATGCAAGAAAAGAAATAAGAAACTTCTTCATATTTATTACTTTCATAAATCAGAAATCATTTATTGGCCATGTTTCGCAATCTTTTATTTACTCATTATATACATACAATATTGTTTTATCACTTGTTTTTGTCCTGTCCTTCATCGGATCATAGCTGCATGTGGCTGCATAGAGTGTATACCATTTTGTAAACATCTGATTCGATTAGGTACAAGGGTATACGATATATCCGTTGACAAACGTGTGTTACCAAAGCGCATGTTTCAGACGTTGAAATTAATAAATCGGTATTAATACCATAGTGAATAATGCAAAATTAGTTACAATGAAACATAAATAGGTAACAATAGTTACATTTTTTTTAAATGTATTTAAATATTTAAAAGCTTGACCACATTATCTTTTATCGTTTTATCACTTCTCAGTGCAACTGTACATATAAATAAAGCGACTTAGTCGATGCACGACGCAACAAATTAGAAAGTTTCGTCCGACATCGGGGGATGTTGTAATAAATTGCAGGATAACTTCCCGAATTGCCCCAGAAGACCCGAAACTTGCAGCGTTACTGATTATTTGCGACGTTTTAAGTAAAACTATGCCAATATAACAGTTAGATACAATATACGGATGTATGTACCTCATGTAGTGGAATTTTAAGTTACGTCCGCAAAGGACGTACGTTTGACGTTTGAACTTCCATTTACCCCATATAGCGAGGAACGTTAGCCTCGAAAAAGACCGGAATAGTTCACTTTGTGATACCAGCACTAAATTCTAGTATGTTGTTAAACATGTCATTTTATCTTAAAAACCGTCGGGACCCCATCTGTAAAGTGTCTGGATCCGGAGATATGACGTCATCAAAATAGCAGCCACCGTAATTTGAAAATTGTGAATTATTCTAAGTCTATGAATCCTACATCCATGTGTAGGGTATGACATGAAAGGGATTTAACTGGACTACATTGCTCTAGTACACAACATCAACTAAATAGTAACAGTTACAAAAATATTTTAAGTTATATTGAAAACACTTCCATAAAAATCTATATTTTCAACTACAGCATCGGAAGTATAAGGTGCAGATAAAAAATATGTACCACAGACATAATGAACAATTCATCACCTATCCAATAAACAAAAAACTAGAACTCGATCGGATGAAAAATTTCTTAGTTACGCCGTTGTTAGTATTTGTATTTGGGACAAAATGGGAGTGCACATTTCTTTTTTTGTGTGTACTTTACCGGATATCTCAGCCGTTGGAGATCTTTTCGCGATGGTTTTTTGTTTTATAAGAAAAGTATTAGCTTCTCGTTGGTTTCATAAAAAAATGGTGATGACCTGATGAGAACCTTCGAAATGATGAGCAGAATAACATCCCAGAGTGCAGTAAATCACTGTTTGCACTTCATTCAATAGAATCAGCTTCTAAAGAACTAGCTACAGATTGATGGAGCACCTGGAATCACCTTCTCCTCACGAAACTCCTCAATAATTAAAGTTACGGTTAGAATTTTGATGATTTTTAGTGGCAGTTGAAAATGCACTATTGTATTGAAGGCTATACACACGATAGCCCAACTACGATCCCAACAACTGCAAAACCCGCAGCTTCCAAATGAAATGTGGAACTTTATGCCAAGTTTAGGGTTTTAGGGTTGCCTGGAAGAGACCGCTCTTAACGGTAAGGCCGCCTATTATGTCACTCAAAATTTTAGTTTCTTTTGTTTTATTAATAGTAATTGTTATTTTTGGTGAGCATAATTATCACAATCTAATCTATCTATCTATCATTATAATCTAATCTATCTATCTATCTTCTATACCCAAAGGGTAAAAACGAAACCCTATTGATGAGACTCCGCTGGCTCTCTGTCTCTCCTCCCGTTCGTCTTTCACCAGGCTGTATCTTATGAACGTGTGGTACGGAACCCTTCGTGCGAACTATTTAATTTCCTTTGAACGATTTTAAATCATCTGCACCGATTGTAGTATGTGCTTGTGAGGGGTTATGCTCAACATAAAATTAATTTTACGGAGTTGATTCAGATTGTAGTTTGGCTGCCGTACACACTTTTCAGTCTTTTCCAAGTTAATCAGTATGTTCTGCTCCGTGAGAGTAAGCTTCAAATGCTTCGTCTACTAAGTCTCTTATCTTTCAACCATGTTTTCTATGTACTTTTCTAAGGCCAATCTTACAAAGGGATGATACCATATAACAACCTTAATAGCGTAAAACTGAATACACTGTCCGTAATCATCCGAAACGTACACGAGCAGCCCCCGTGGATGCTCATGTATGGTGATGATATTCCGTTAGCGGATTCGGATAAGGGACGACGTGTAAATACGTGGAAGACGTGTAAATACGTGGAAAGCAACTCAACGTGGTTTGCAACTCAACGTAGCGAAGACCGAGTACTTGGCTAGCAATACCACAGATCCCACACCTGTCTGCGTAGACGGTCACATGGTCGAGCGGGTAGACCGGGTTTAGTACTTGGCATCTGTGCTCTATGTGTCCGGATACATCGATTGCGACGTTAAGTCTCGCATTTCGGCAGCTTGGGCTAAGCGGCAAGAGGTAATTGGTATCATCTGTGACCCCAAAATGCCGGTTAAACTGAAGGGACAGTTCTATAAAACAATCATGAGACCTGTCCTTTTGTATGGTAGTGAGGCGTAGCCAGTGCTTGAGCAACATAAGCAGGAACTGCGTGTCACGGCGATGAAGATGCTGCGCTGGATGTGTGGAGTGACGCAAAAAGACCGCGTCAGAAACTCCCGCATCATGGGCAGCCTTCATATCCGAGACATAACACATACATTTTATGAATGTCGCTTACGGTGGTACGGTCACGTTTTACGAATACCGGCTAGTTACGTGGGAAACAAATTACTATCTTACTATGGCACCTCCGCCCGACCGCGGCTGATTGGAAAGACCTAAGAAATGCTGGTTTGATGCAACCGGGAATATAGCTCGGATGATGATGATGAACAATCACTAAGTGCAGTAAAAATGGCATCAAGTTCGACATTATTTGGAAGAATGGAGTGTCGAACTTGATGCTTCTGGTTTTGCAGTTGTTGGGATCGTGGTTAGGATATCGTGTGTTGAACAATAGCCTTGAATGCATGGAGTCGTTTTGTTTTATTTCGTCCTTTTTAGTGCATTTTCGACTGCCACTAAAAATCATCAAAATTCTAACCGTAACTTTAATTATTGAGGAGTTTCGTGAGGAGAAGGTGATTCCAGGTGCTCCATCAATCTGTAGCTAGTTCTTTAGAAGCTGATTCTATTGAATGAAGTGCAAACAGTGATTTACTGCACTCTGGGATGTTATTCTGCTCGTCATTCCGAAGGTTCTCATCAGATCATCACCATTTTTTTATGAAACCAACGAGAAGCTAATACTTTTCTTATACAACAAGAAACCACCGCGAAAAGATCTCCAACGGCTGAGATATCCGGTAAAGTACACACAAAAAAAGAAATATGCACTCCCATTTTGTCCCAAATACGAATACTAACAACGGTGTAACTAAGAAATTTTTCATCCGATCGAGTTCTGGTTGTTTATTGTTCTTTTGTTTATTGGATAGGTGATGAATTGTTCATTATGTCTGTGGTACATATTTTTTGTCTGTACCTTATACTTCCGATGCTGTAGTTAAAAATATAGATTTTTTATGGAAGTGTTTTCAATATAACTTGAAATATTTTTGTAACTGTTACTATTTAGTTGATGTTGTGTACTAGAGCAATGTAGTCCAGTTAATTCCCTTTCATGTCATCCCCTACACATGTATGTAGGGTTCATAGAATTAGAATAAATCACAATTTTCAAAGTACGGCGGCCGCCATTTTGATGACGTCATATCTCCGGATCCAGACACTTTACAGATGGGGTCCTGTCGGTTTTTAAGATAAAATGACATGCTTAACAACATACTAAAATTTGGTGCTGGTATCACAAAGTGAACTATTTGCTAAGATTCGGCACTAATAGTAGAGTTTATTCAGTGAATATAATGTTATTTTTCCTCTCATCATCATCATCATTTCAGCTGTAAGAAGTCCACTGCTGGACATAAGCCTCCCTCATAGATTTCCGCGGATCGGAAAGCGCAGCGTTGGACGTCCACCAACAAGATGGACGGACGACTTAGTTAAGGCCGCGGGTTCACGATGGATGCAGGCCACTTATGACCGAAGCATTTTTCCTCTAATAATAAATAAAAAAATATTTTTTATTGATCTTTTCATTATCTTTTTTTATGGTGTACCATCATAACATAATTCAATAAAATAATTAAAAAATAAAAATCCAAAAAATAGTCCTAGTACCTAAAAGCTCGCCGCATTGCCTCTTTGGATAGCAAGTTAGTAGTAGACTATTTTCGAAATTGTTAGCTTCGGTTTTTGTCTGATCCGCTGAGGACGTTAACTGCATGAAAAAATTTGTAGAATTAACTTATCTAATACATACATGAATAGTTATTAAACGTTAACTCTCCTTTCATAAACCCAACAGCACATTTATAGTCAAAGAAAAAGTTTGAATTTAAAGCATGAATAATGAAACGGTAGTAGACTAGGTAAGTAGGTAGTTTTTCTCAAGACAGCACGTAGTAGGGGGTCACAGGACTGCCTTCCGCCGGAACCGACCGTGTGTCTACATGGTGTCTACCACAAGTACTGGCGGGGAAGGTGGTAAAACTCTAGATAGAAACCTTAACTGAAACACATTTTTCGGTTTCTATTGGTTTCTATTTTTGAAAGGACATAATAATGAACTAGAAAAAGGGAAACCGATTAGCGGCTTTAGGTAGGTAGGTACCTATTTAATGTTGGAAATTCCTGATATCATTATATGTTTCAACTAGTCATACCTTAGTCGTATCACAAGGAATGAATTCAGTGCACAATCTCAATTCACGCGTGAATAAGTATATTGCTAGGTTTAATCCCTGGACTGCATCGGTACTTACATATGTGAACGGTTACCTAATACATATACCTAACAACTGTGAACTGTAATTCTGATTCAGGTTCGTGGTAAAATTATTCCGTTTCAAACGTCCAATAGTTTTCAGTGGTATGCGAAACTTTCCCCGACAGTCCACACTCACCTTGCTTAGCTAGCTAAAAGTTCACCAGATATAGGTATAAGTGTATGTAGGTACGTTCTAGCCTAGTAGATACTAAACGAGTCCCCTCAGAGATGTCTGTGTGGAATGCTGATTGAATTGAAATGTTCTAGAACTCTACTCTTTTAAGATATGGTATTACGTTCGCCTAGTTGTTGTTGGTTCACTAGCACTTTTTGTAAAGTTTACTGTGACATAATATATTACTATAATATAATTACTGTAAAATAATATAATTGCCATACAAAGAGGCAATTCTGCTAGCATCCTCAGCTCCTTTGCGCCTAGTACGATCAAGGGCGGTTTATTTAATTGATTTTAATTTTTTATATGTTTGACATTTGTTTGTGTTTATTTTAATAATAACGAAATGTGTTAGGCATATTATAAAATAAAAAAAATCCCCTTATAACGCGAACAATTATTAAACTTTACAATTTGTAGGTAGTGAAATTATTCGGTGGTCGAGCTGAATAAAATATTTTTTTATTTTTAAACGTTGATAGAATCCGATAACTGGATTAATAAGAGTTAATTTTACCAATATATATGATAGTAGCTTTTATATTTTATGTTTATACGTTATTTCGAAAAGTAATAAGGTAATGAAAACCGGGTCATTATAAACCCAGTGTGAACACAAATCCTTTATCAACGTAGTTTACGGCGTGCCGTGAGTTATTGTTATTACCCACCCTTCCGTGTCACAAAACAAATACAAATGGTTCCATTAGACAAAATAACAAACAGATAGCTATCTACATCGACAGGTCCCATGTGTGTGCCCATCAACTTAGTAATTTGATAACAATCCATGAGTCGGCCAACCAAACTACACGTATGTCCATACCAATTACAAAGGTAGATTCCAACAGACTTTGTTACAATAATATCAGTTTGCAGGCGCCGCTATGCGATCAATAAAGTGTACTAAAATACCAGCGTAGTGTAAAAATGAAACTGTATAATGACAAGCCCACGACGAACTAAAAAAAGTGGGACTCAGTGTACTCCGAACTTAGACTGGGATTCCCCATCAGCTGCAACTGGGACCGTGAAGCGAAGACGTTCTTGTCCTGAGAATTCTAAACCTCAATCTCAAGTAGCAATCTTTGAAGTCGAAACTCCTTCAGACTCAGGAAGTGGGACGTCAAGAAGTATAGATGATAGCGAAACACTCATAGATATAGAACAGAGAATATCGTACATAATCAACGAAAACAGATCGTCTAAAAGCAATTCAGAATCGAGTGAAGCAGATCTCTTCATTGAAAGTATTCTGAACAACCCTATCAACGACGAATTATTTGACCTTCCGCAAAATGAAGCGCTCTGTGATCGTAGTAAAACTTTTATCATATCTGAAGAGACTGCAACCAGTGAGAAATACGATACGTCTATATCTAATGAGATATCTCAAGATAAAAAGAACAAAGAAAATAGAAAGCTCAAAACTCCAGCACCGATAAGAAAAACTAACAAGACTTTAGATACTAGTAAGAATAATTCTAAGCTTACCAAAGACTCTAAGAAAATAGAAGAAAAAAATAGCGTATTACCTGTGTACAGAAGCACTGTACGCGGAACTGATATAGATTTAAGTAATAGTCAAAAGAAAAGGGCACCATCAAAGTTACGGTTACCTTTTCCTACAAAAACCATGGATAAGCCTAAGATAAACTTCTTTCAAAGTAAAAGCGGAACGGAGGACGGCAAGCCTTCCCCGCTGCTGTCATCGCCGTTGAGACGAACGATATCCAACGAGTACGTGCGGCTAAAGTTTAGCAACGACACCGTAATCAGGCGGACGATCGACGGGAAATCCGTGCCGAAGATAACACCCAAGATACAATCTATAATCCCTGAAAGTCCGGTTGATAGCGAAGATCCTTTCCTGAACCTCAGCCCGAATAAGAAATATACAGTTACGGTGAACAATAAAGTGAGATGTGACAAGGACAATTACGTTATATTCGATCCGGCGACTGGTTTTAGCCCGGAAAGTAAATCGCGGATACCGTTAAAGTCTCCGAGTGGTGAGAGGTCTCGTATACCTCTAAAGTCTCCTTTGGGTGAAGGTTCCGGTGTGTGTCGGAAGTCTGCCAGTGTGAGTGATACGGATAGTGGCATCTTGTCTCCGAACTCTCCCGTTGAGACGAGTGAACGTGGTGCGTATTATGTGAATGCGGCTGCGTTCAGTGAAACTGCTAAAAAGTGTGGATCTGAGATCGACATCACTATTTTGGATCCCGAATTGGCGAAAAAAGCAGCAGAGCAAATCCAGGTGAGTGATTTATTGTATAAAGATAGATACGGTTTAATTTCGTTTCAATTATTATTATTTTCAACATTTTTAAACGTCCGACCGACGATGCGGACGTTTCGATGACTTTCTAGTGCCTCGTAGTTACTGGTAAACTGTAGTGGTACCTATTTGTCTTAGATATTATTGAAAAAGATACCAAAACTACATTAGAAACCGTCTAATTTTAACTTAATCAAACCTTTCCTACGAACACATCTTGGCCTCTTGGGCTCTAGCTCTACCCGTGCCCAAGGGGCATTGGAAAGTCCACGAAAATGTAGCCCGACTCAGGCGTTTAAAAAAAAACGAAATAATAAAAGAGATGTTTGTATTTAAAATTATACTTTAGAACAGCTAGCGCCATCTGTCGTGGAGTGGTTAAACTAACTGAAACAGGTTTCTTACACAGAAAGTTACCTCGAGAGAATAAGCTTTTGCTACTCTTTCGTAGATGGCGCTGATATCAAACTTAAATCGTAACGCGTCGTCCTATACTTTTTTTACCTTCTTCGCCAAGTTTTAAGTTTTACACAAACTAATAATTCATAAGTAAAAAATATTTTTTTTTTTTAATTATAGATTGGCGTGCTATTTTCAGCTGTTATATTAATTATTTCAATTCAGTATCTGCGCTTTTAGCCGAATGTTTTGTCATTTAATAAATTTTCAATGACTCACATGGAGCATGGAGCCTTCCAACAGTACCAACCATCGACTTCGTGATATACTCGTATTAAATTAAGCGGTCATATAAAATACCTCTACCACATAATACGATCCATCTACATAATGACGTCACATTTCATCCCTCAACGTCGCACCGGGCCATTTCCAAGCCAAAATTAAGTGATGAAACATTTCAGGGGCGCGAGCTGAGAGCGTTCACTCGTTTACGTAAGAACGTAAGGGCCCTTACAGCCTGCTCTTAGCTCGAGTGTTTGTACTCCTTCCGACACGACTTTACAACCGGGTTTTGTTAACCACGCATGTAGTGGGTATGACGACCTATACAAGTGAGGTGCTAAGTTAACTCGACCTTATTGTACCTATACCGGTCTGACTCATTACTGGGTTGAGAAGTTAAGGTTTTGAGTTGTTTTTGTAGGTGAAAATTAGGTTAAAGTGAGTTGGGCAGATCTTTTGGCAAAACTTAGTTGTGAAGTTACTTAGGTACTTTACAGAGGCAGTGACGGATTTTGGGGTGTCTGAATCACTAGCTTCCATTAGGTTTGGTTCTGTTGTCTTTGCATTAGGTTTATAGGCCGATCTAAGAACTATCTAGTAGGTAGAGCTAGATAGTTGCAACATTGAGTGATTAGTATCATTGTAGAGGTCTAAAATTCGATTATTTGGATGCTTTGTGTTGAAGAAAAGATAGGTTTATTTAATTTTTACACTATGGTAGAGAGTTATGTAGTACTTAGTACCTACTAATCTAAAATAGTAGGTACAGCTACAACACAAATACAGTTTTGCATTGCAGGTGGTTGCACAGTCTTGCAACCAATTTACCACCCAAAACCACCAATAAATCAATAATTCTCAACAATGATAAGCAAATCATTGCGCAGGCGCCACAGGCTGCTTGAATGGAATGCACTACTGCTCCTTGGATTATGCATTGGTATATTACTTGTTATTCATCCCACGGTGACGGCAATCAGCCCGGTTCTCACAGGCTGAGTTGAATGCGATCGCGAGGTGCGCCGGGAGGTGGCTACAATCGCACCTTCAATTACTTAACTATCGTTGACTTCAAAATTCAATTGGTAAAACATTTGATATTTTATTTGTGTTGGATTTTTAATTAGGTACTCTGTGTCACACGCAGGACTATGAAGCTCTTGAAATGTAAGAATTGCTTGCGTGGGACAATTTCAAAAGTAAAATATTAAGTTTATTGTCGTAGACCTTTTAGTGGGGTAGGTAGTGTACTCTGGTCCTACCACTACCTACCCCACTAAAAGGTCCAATACCTTTTAGGTTGAAAATATCACAATACCTAACCTACTGAGGTATTGTGACTTGTGACTATTTTCCAACACAAATTGGCGTTTTCGTCACTTTGTTAATCGTAGTTGGTGGGATAATGTCAATAAAAATATGGTAATTCTTATAATTTCCACGAAATCTGCCCACCGTTAGGGATTATGAAAACATAACATAATTTGAAAAAAAGGGCGACTTATTTTATATTTTATTTTAAGTTAGTACTAGGTAAATGATATTCGATAAATTCGATAAAATGAAAATAAAACCCTGCTTGTAAATTTCCGAGCGAATCAATTTCAACAATCCGTCAATCAGTTTTATATTTCCATCCATCATCTTTTGATACGATGATGGATACCTCCTACCTCCTTTTAATAATACCTCCTTTTGAAACGTACACTAGGACATCGGTTTAATTTGTAAATACTCAATTCATCTTAATTTGATTTATTGTGTAGATGTGTGTATTTTTTCAATATTAACACTAGCTATGCCCCGCGGTTTTACCTGCGTAAGTCTTGATACCGCGGGAATATCGGGGATCAAAAGCCTATGTCCTTGTCCAAGGGCACATCTACCTCTATTACCAATATTCATCAAAATCGGTTCTGCAGTACGACGACGACGATGATTTACGCTTTCACGCAATAATACTTTCGCATTTATAATATTAGTATAGATGTTTCTATATTTAATTATACATATATATGAAAGGCTTTTCAGTTGGCTGGTATTTCTTCTTTTAATGTAGGTAGGTTAGATATCTGTCTGTTTTCTGTTTCTTAGTATAATGTATCCTTGTTTAAACTAGTTTTCTTTCTTTCTACTAAAACTTTAAAGTCAATTCTAGACACGCGATCTAATAAAACCACGAAATTATTACTGTACCTAACGATGCATCAGTAACCAATTGAAAGTTTAAAGGAACAGTTAGCCTAAGATTGACAATTAACTGGTCGGATGAAAGCTCGACCCTAGGAGTTGGTTTGCTTCACGCGCGGTAACGTAATCTAATTGCTGCACCGAGACGAACTTTCTACGTAGGTAGGTACCTATATACTTACTGTGGGTTTTTGTGGGGTTACTTTGGTTGCATAAAGTACCTACCTAGTAAGTTTTTCGTGTACCTACCAAGAATCATATGAATTTTGAATATAGCTACATATGTAAGTACGTAGTGGTAATAAAGCAAGTGAGACTATGTAAAAGTAGGTAAACCTCCGTCGAACCCAGCGTCCGACCGGACCGCGACACAAATAACATAGCAATATTATTGTCAAACAACTGAGGGCCCATAGTGTGACTTCTTCCGATAATAAAGAACGTTATTAAGAGGATAGTCTCCATTCTCTTTCTCCATACAAACGTAGTTTAAATTTTCCTCCCTGGATAAAGACATTAGAGCAAATATGTTTATGCCATAAAACTTATATCTGTCATGACTATGCATCTACCTTTTTATTTATTTCATTTTATTTATTTTTTACTTTTTATTATTATTTTAAATAGAAAATAAAAAAAAATAAAAAGGTAGATGCATTGTCATGACAGATATAGGTTTTATGGCATAAACATATTTGCTGTAATGTCTTTATCCAGGGAGGAAAATTTAAACTACGTTTGTATGGAGAAAGAGAATGGAGACTATCCCCTTAACAAGTTTTGCATAAACTCTTAAATTGTATGGAAAAATAATGAACGCCCCTAGCGGAGCTAATGTCTAGGGACAAATATCAACTGTCTATGGATACATTTTTCGTTCAGCAAACACGACAGTTTTCGTAATCTCACACTCCGGGTGCTTAAAAAATAGGATTTTTCGAAGTATTTAAAACCACACTTTGACTGTAAATTGCTAAGTGTTAATAAAATCAGTTAAGGGCGTTTATTCCATTCTCTTTCTCCATACAAACGTAGTTTACGTTTTCCTCCCTGGATAAAGCATTAGAGCAAATATGTTTATGCCATAAAACTTATATCTTGTTTGTATGGAGAAAGAGAATGGAATGAACCCTCTTAAATACTCTTAAGTTCCGAGGGCACAATATGTTTTTCTCTCTGAGTATCTTTAAAATCTTATGTCAAAAGTTGTGAAAATCCATTGCCATTCATACAATCGCCATTTTGCGCTTCTTCTTGTTTAATCAAAGCAGCCATACCTACCTCCGCCTATTCCGTCGAGGGTGCCTAACAAATTGCTCTCGTATTTTACAACCTTGTCAAAAATATCAAGCATTTGTATGAAAGAAATATTGGTAATGCAATACTGAAGATGATTAGA